>JAVTVY010027434.1:0-10225 GCA_036873755.1 Hanleya hanleyi | reverse complement strand
AGACTGTTTTAAAACACCTCCAAGTTTGAGACATGTACAGATCCGTTTCACACATGACATGTCTCAAAAGTGTGGACAAAGTCATGTTGGGGCTTAGACGTTTCATTTTGAAACATGTAGTCGGCTGTAACATGTTTCAGACTGAGACGTGTATACGCAACACATGTTTTAATATGCAGGACGTCATATGTTTCAAACGAACACATGCTTAACGAAGACATATCTCATACTGAGACTTCATTAACTCATGTGAAAATGACACGTGTTTCAATTTGAAACATGAAGCCGTTTCAATATGAAATATATACGTACTCACATCTCCCAAAACTTTGAGACGTTAAACATGTCACCAATTATGACAGTGTGCAGAAAAAAATTATTTGTCGAACAAATCTGACGAAAACATCACTTTTCTGATACCCCACATAGCCACCATTTTGAATATACCCATGATCCTCTGCTCGGGGGAGTCATGCAAATAGGCTCAAAATGACCCCAATATGGTAATCTACACAGCCACATAGTTTCAGCTTTTGAACCTTCCCATGCATGGTATAGTTGGATATTCTGACAACCTGCACTTTGGTTTGCCACGGTTTGAGATTCGGGATTTTTCCCCCCCTAAAATAATAGTTTGGTTGGTTGTTTGAAGTTTACCGTCGCACCTAACCAAATTGGTCACGCGGCGACGATGACCCAAACAAACATACCATAGCAAACCCTATCCCTAACAAAAACCTAACCAAAACTAAAAAAAAAAATTGAATTTCGAAAATTAGGCTCTACAGACACTGGTGATCAAATCCGTATAAGAGATTAAGGTTACGGTAAGACCATAACTACACTGGTATGTTCTCTCTCGTAAGAGAATGGCTGGTAATCATCAAAATATATACTGTTCCGGCCTTTATCGATTTGTAAATTATTGACACAGACATGTTAGACAACGACTCTAAGATACAAGTTAATGAAGACTGGGCATCGCGTTCTTCAAAGTTCGAGCCGAAAACGAGACCCAAAGAACGGCCGATGATTGTCTTTGCGTTTAATGTTGCACCCGTTGTCACTAACAGTACACGACGAGACCAGGCTTCGATCGCGAGTGTCACAACTAAGTCTACTGTTTATCCACTTAATATATTGGAGATGTTCCAGGCAATATTTTGGTAAAAAATGAAAATCCCACAACAACATATCTGTGTACATTGCCTGGATTTAATTATAGCAATTTTCTTGAAGACTACCATGACAAGATCTCCAACGCCTGCGTGTTCTTTTCGAGACACGCTGATATTTATCTAACTCTCCCCGTTTTTACAATAACTGAGAACTAGTGTAAGTGTTTTCTAAAATAGTTTTGTAAAAAGCTGCAAAAATTATTCCAAAATATATGCAAATATATCTGAAATATATAAAATAGATGCGAAAGGCAATCGACTAAAAGAACAGCTTCTAACATTATCCAAGACTGTATCGACTAGTGGATAGCTATCTTCACTGGATAAAGTAAGTGGTTTCTATGACGACGCTAAGAAACTTTTTGAAGCAGCGCCATATATAGCTTCAATGCGCGGTAAGGCATAGAGTTTCTCGAAGGCACCTGTGAAGTCCGAAGGACCATCTCTAGATCCTAAGCGGTGATATCAGTAATAGCGAGACACACTAAACCGCCTAGAAACAGCCATCAGAATGGATTTGGAAATCGTGATATCGTTGATGGAGGAGGACATGCCGAGCCCGGTGAACAGTTCAGAAAATGTCAGTAGGGTGTACGTGGGTTTTTTAGAGCAGCACCCAAAGCTCTCTATTACATATCTATGCGTCATCTTCTTCTTCACATTTGCCGGACTGATCGGGAATACATTGGTGAGTACATAAAAAGGTCATTTAATAGTAGAGAGAGAGAAAGAAAGAGAGAGAGAGAGAGAGAGAGAGAGAGAGAGAGAATTATGGTTTAACGTCGCGTTCAGGAAATTCACCTTTGCC
The DNA here is from genome assembly GCA_036873755.1 of Hanleya hanleyi. NCBI lineage: Eukaryota > Metazoa > Mollusca > Polyplacophora > Lepidopleurida > Hanleyidae > Hanleya > Hanleya hanleyi. The sequence goes on along the minus strand of JAVTVY010027434.1, from coordinate 8,239 downwards.
AAACTGATGGGGGAATAAATAGAAAAGTCATTTAATAGTAGAGGCAAAATAGGTTGATTGCTTGGTGAAGCGTTGTGCATATTACAAATGGCCATCGAATTATCGTTACTGTCTAACTTATGATGAGTGCTTCGCTATCTTTTTGTGATATGGACCCGGAATTTAGATTGTCAGTCGTCTTCAGTGTAAACTACCTATAGCGTGTGAAACCAGGTGTGCAGTTGGAAATATATTCATTCCCTTTTGGCCCAGGTATAGTCTGGAGAATGTATTTGTTTACCCAATTTCTGTTCTCTCAGATTACTGGGTTGGGGTGGGAGTTAGCATTGCAGACTCTTAATACTCTACGTTAATGTTGAATAGTAGCCATCGTATATTACGGGTCTCCTCTGTTAGAAGCATTTATAGAGAGCGGCTATCCTCTAATAGAAGCATTTATACAAAGCGGCTATCCGCAAATACAATCCTTTATATGGAGCGGCTCTCCTCTCATAAAATCCTTATATAAAGCGGCTCTCCTCTAATAGAAGCCGTTTGTAGTGTGGCTCTCCTGCAAATAGAACGATTATATACAGCGGCTCTCCTCTGATATACATCTTTATGAACACCGATGTGATGGATAAGAATGTCCTGGTGATTAGTGTCCCTTTTCATATCCTTTTCTATTGCAAACATAGCGGGACATTTGTCCCTAATATGGAGAACAGTCTCCTGATTGGAAAGATAGGAACCGGACACTCGTAGCCACCGGACAGTCTTAGCCTCCACACCGACTGTCTTCTATTTGACCTAGACCGGGGACATACAAGAAGAAATAAGAGATCCCATGCATCATCATAATTCTATTTAAATTGTAAGACGTCTTTTAGTATTCGTGGTATAGTTCAGGTGATGTCATGCTTTTCATATTAGGTAAATATAGTATTTGCTAATTCCTACACAACTGAAAACCCCGCTGTCAGTGCCTGGATGTGGCGTTGGTAGAAATAGGGCCATAAAAGATCACCACGAAATTATCGATTATCTATGTGAAGCGTGAGAGTCGGTTTGATTAACGTCATGCAGTATGATCTTCACTAATATCCCATTTCAAAGATCTGAGTTAGCCCTGACATTCCCCTTGGCGAGAACGTCATTATGGGGTATGAGTAGCTGGCTTTGCGTGATTGAGCCTATATTTCAAACAGATATCTTGATTTGTATTTTATATATAGAAAATCACGTAGAGAAAACATTACCTGGGCAAAAGTCAATTGCAATTATGATATTCAAATATTTGTACTGCTACCTATGTTCCATCCGTACGGTACAATCAGTGCTGTACGGTAGCGATGATTGCATACCGATACATTAGAGTCTTTCCTGAAAAAAAAATTTAATATTCACGTTGAATATTGTAGCCCATATTGTCTTTTAGGAGAGGGCACCACGAAATTAATGTCGAGATGTTGACTTTACATTGCGTCTTAAATAAACGATGTCAGATATCAAGACTATATAACGTTGCTGAGCAGATGCACTCATCATTCGGGCACGGTGGATGCATTTTCCTGTTGGGAAAGTGGGAGGGGGGCTACTTCCCCGCCACTTCAAGGCGAAGGTCCAGGGAGGCCTATACTCCGAAAGCTCTATAGGGTTCTAGATGACTGGAGGCGAGTTCAGTCCAATTTTCGATGAATAAGATCGCAAATCATCACTCAGTTATCGCTTGTATATTCGGTTGTTTGATGTATTTATCTATGGAGGCTCCCGGAAATGATATCTGTGATATGTGGGGAGAAAAGGCTGAATATTTGACAGAGACAGCTTGCCGATGGGAATTGCTCCGTAACGCCACATGGAATATCCTTCAACCATCAGCATAGTAGCCTACTCAAGTACGTATAATACAAATTCCACAATATTCCCACTGATGTTGGTTTTTATAACACAAAACCTGAGAAGCGATCTAACAGTCATGCGCATATTAAAGCTATATGAACGTACAGATCTATGTGGTAAAGCGGCATGTTTAAGCGACTGAAGGCGGCGAAAGTGCGAACTTAAAATCCGTTCTTGTCTGACCGGCAGACATGTTAGAGCTTGACCTGGATGAAGAGCGGCTTCTATTGATTATAGTGTTTGAATTGCATGATCGAAATTATAAACGTCGGTGCGCGTTAAATCGGACCTTTTTGGCAACGTCTTAAAATATATGATCAGTGCATCATAGATATGTCTCATCCGTTCGAGACTTGCAGCTACGACGAAAAAAGTCTTTCAAAGTGATTCGAGATTGACCAGATATACACATTACCGCATACCGCATTGTCGTTACTGCATGCCTTGATGTGAACTGACCAATTCATTCATATGAGAACGATTTGTCGCCTTTGTCGCAGCACAGCGTTGTCGTTGACATTGTCGTATTCCACATTCATGTGTACTTAGTTTTAATCGGGAGAAAATGTTTGACCATATCAGTCCTTGTTTGATCTGCAGACTTGTCAGAGCGTGACCTATCAGAGCGTGAACTGTCAGAGCGTGACTCGCTAGTGCGTGACCTGGATGAAAATAAGATTATATTCACTAATAACTGAGTTGATCGGATGATTTGTTGAGTGACTGAATGATTTGCTGAAACAAAACCACCAGGTTAACAATGAAGCCAATGTCCCGCTGCGATCCATCGAAATGAGCATGGATGCCAGTATTATATGCAAATTGCAGATAGAGGTCATGGTAGTGGACCAATCACCGCTAAGTTTTGTATACAAGAGCAGAGGTCACAGCAATAAACTAATCATAAAAATATGCATGAACTATTACCAATTTGTGATGAGAAATCAGCTGATTTGTCCGTAATAATAATAATAATAAAAATAATAATAATAAAAACAGTGCATCAAGCTGAAAACCTACCGAAACAGCACATCAGATGCGCTCGGAGAGGATTGGTGAATGTTAGGGCTGTGGATCCTTTCATCTTACTACCCAGCATCACGAACACGGACGCAGGCACAGACGAAGACAAGGACACAGGCATGAAAGCAGACACGGAGGCAGGCATGAAAGCAGACACGAACGCAGACTCGGAGGTATCACGAACGCAGACAGGGACGCAGGCACGAAGGCACGCACAAGCGCAGACACGGACGCACAGCTGATTTTATAGTATAGAATTATTTAGTGTTTTCCATGTGTGCATCAACGGTGAAAAATCACTTTCAAAGAGATTCAAAACTGACCGAATACGTAACGGGTGCCACGTTGTAATTCGGAATTCCCGCTTTGATATGAATGGACTAGTCATTGATACCGGTGCGGGAGCAAATTATTTTGCCTTTGCAGCATTATATGTATCGATGCCATTCTTCGTCAATCTTCGGCTTGGTGTTGTGTTACCGAAGTTTAGGTTCATGTGTGGTGACCACACCTCTGCGCAAGGATTCCACAATGTGGTGGACAAACGTATTTCTTTGCAAAATTGATTGAACATGGTGCATTATACAAGAAATAATATGTTTCAGGGTTAACCACCCACATAGAGGTATTTGTTGTAGTAATTTAACCACTGAGGCGTCTTTCGTACCGAATCAAAATCCCAAGATTTTGTCTCAGCGGGAAGAGGTACGAGCCAGCGGGAAGAGGTACGAGCCTCGAAGGCCATGTATCTCTATTTAAGAATGGTACCAGTACCGGTACATTGTCGTTGTCGCGTGCCGCGCCGAAGTGTACGTGGAATTATTATTAACACACCTAAGCTTCGTACACATTCGTCTGTTTTTCCGGCAACGACAGTGCGACAACGTAATGCGGCTATACGGCATAAAAATCGATCATATGAAAATGAACTGAGTGTACACATACGCACGGCACGGAAATGGCAACACGATTTGGAATCGGTTCAGGAGCGATTTTATTTTTACTGATGGCGGACATAAAAGTGATGTAACCACAGCCAAACACATGCTTCCTGAGAGAGCAGAGTAGCCGCATACTCACAAGAAGATGCTCCGAAAAGCTGAAATGTACATGTCTATGCCGTTGTCGCATTACCGTTGTCGCATTGTCGTTGACGAAAAAAACTGATGAATTTGTACGAAGCTTTATAGTTATATCATTCGTGCTCACTCGTCAACCTTCACTTTGATCTTCCGATGCTTCTCCAATGGTTCGTACGGGGTGAACAGACATTGGTGCAAGGAAGAAAGAAATTTGTGGAAGGGAGTGTTTCATTTCAAAATTATTATTTGATGGTTGAAAATAAGACAAATAGTATGAATCCACACGAACACAGATTGTTTAATCCTTAAGGCCCATTTTCACAGCAAGCGTCGCGACAACCGCAACTGCAAATCACATCTTTTTGCAGTTTGACGCATTTCCACAGCACGCGTTATCACAGCGACACTCTTGCCATTCCAGCCATTCAACGGAAGGGATTCCCCTCAACGTAGCCGGGCTAACGGTTTCTATCCCCTCCGATTGGTCGATAGTTCAGCGACAACGCGTTGAAATAACCTGGTTCTAATTTTGTCGCGCGTCAAAAATGTGATTCTGATGTCGCCGCGACTGACGCTTGCTGTGAGTGCTACACCATTGAATAACATGAGGGCTATTTTTCGGATGTGGTTGTCGCTGCGAAAACGCGTGCTGTGGAAATGGGCCTTTATGATACTATTAACATCATGCCTGCAGTTGGGGAAGTTGTCCTCTGGCTGTTGAGGATTTTCAAGATGGCTGTGCCCATGCTCAGGCTCTCGGTTCATTCAATCACGACAACCGACAAGGGACCTTCAAATCACCACAACGGACCATAAAATGACAACAAATTCGTTGCCGAAAGCAACGACACAATGCGATACTACACAGTGTCGAGATAGTAGACACTCATAATATCACCATACTAATGTATATGTGGACCCCATTGTGATCTGTAGTGGTAATTTGGGGCCCATTGTGATATGTTGGTGGTGATATGACAGCCCATTGTGGTTTGGTAATTAGTAGGACCCGTCAAAAGAAGCCTTTTTTGCTATCGATGACGTCAGCCTTCGTGCCTGGCTTTGACGTAACACACCGAAGCTAGATAGCAACATACCGTGATAGAGATCAGAATCTCTGTCATTTCATACAATGGGATTTATATGTGAGACGCTCAACTTGACTCAGCATTTAACGCTTGACAACCGCTGCAAATTCATTTATATTTCATTACGGACTCAGCAGACTGTTTGCTGAACAGACTACCATTAGTCATGGGGCTTTTTTATGCATAGTTCTTGTTAACATGGCGTTATAAACAGAGATTAACCATTCGTATTTCATCTGAGCACTTCAACAGTCACGTAATTTGGTCGAGTAATTATCGTGAACGAGAATGCTGAGTTTCATCGACAGCAGTATGTAAATTACAGCATTCAATATAACGAAAAACTAGACAATTCGTTTAACCCTATCTGGCCTGGGCTTTTTGGGACCTGTCCAGGCCTGGGGGGGAGCGAAGTGGCCCCCCTCTAATTACTTTTCTTATCCCTTGACATAAGGGGCTCAAACTTACCACACTATACCCCTGGATCAAGCTCTACCAGAAAATGTAAAAAAAAAATCCAAGACGGCCGCTTTGATGACGTCAGAGTGACGTCATTTTCAAAAACGGCATTTTTTAGCTGATTTTTCTGTCGGATTTTTCGAATTTTATATTTATGCAATTTCTCCGCAAAAACTGCACGATAAATTAGTAAATATTAATGTGATGTGAAATAAAATAGTTTTTGGCCATATTTCATCGAGGAAAAGCAGAAATTTTGAAGAAATATGACAAAATCATCACTTTTCTGGTACCCCACGTGGCCGCCATCTTGAATTTACTCAAGATTCTCTGCTCAGGGGGTTATGCAATTCGGTTCAACATGACCCCAATATGATAAACTATAAAGTCAAGGAGTGTCAGCTCTCCATTGTTTGTCGTTCCGGAGATGGCGCAGAAAGTTTGGTAGGGGGGCCGTAGGGGGGGCATAATGCCCCCCCCCCCACCTCACCAGGCCAGGCAGGGTTAAACATTTTGTCCCCTTGAAACTTTGTAATATCCGAGTGATATTTATGTTATATTTTACTCAAGACAAGCAACAAAATGATATCTGGCTGTACCTTCGTTCGGTTATACCTTCCTCCGTTCATACGTTCATCCGCCTGTACATTAATTCTGCAAAAGATGATCTGACTATACGTTCATCCACCTATACGTTCACCTTCCTGTACTTTCATCCGACTACACCCTTTTTTGAAAAATTAATTAATATATATTTATCTCCGTGTCTACCAGCCAAAACACTGGCTGTGCAACTACCATGGGTAAACTGACCCGAGCTTGAGCAAAAAGAGGGGATTGCAGCAAACAATGCCGCCCTCCGTGAGCGCCTAAACTAACCAATAGAAACGCCAGAATACATCCAATGAGATTCGCCTAGGAGCGGACCACTCAGCGCACACCGGAAATATTTTGTCCTATCAGAGAACACCTGCATAGGTATATAACCGATACATCTGCCAATGCTCGGCCATCTCTTTACACGGCAGTAAGCCACGGAGAGATATTCACTACCCATAGACAATATGGCTAGACGGAAACTGAATTAGAAGGCTAAAACCAGCCGTCATATTTCTCGTTTTCTCAAACACAAAGAATATAATCTTGTGCACAGAAGGACGAAAGAAATCAATGCAGCTAAGCTCTATATCAGAAACTTGTCAGATCTGAAACTATCAGATGATGACATACTATTACTATCGAGGGGGTTAAAGTTTGTCCCATCTCCGAAAATCGAGATCAAGGACCGTATCACTGACTTCCGCTCATTAGAGCACAGTGCCCGGTGCAATGCATATTTCTTTCCGGAAAATGAACCGGTGAAAAGACACATTGCTCCGTTCAAACTGAAATCCTCATTTACACCCCTTCTGGTGGATAACCTAACCGAGGACTACCTCTACGCTACCAAGCTGCATCTTTCTAGCAAAAATTACCGCACTGCAGGGATAAAAAATCTGACGCCAGGTGAAATCGCCTCTCTTCACAAACTCAAATCAAATGACAGCCAGTACATCATCACTAAATCTGACAAAAACAATACCACCGTAATTCTGAATAAAAAGGACTACATAGTGCAAGCGCATAGACAGCTGTACGATGGTATACATTATACCGAAATTAAATCCATGAATATGGAAAACACTAAGAAAATGGTACTACAGACAGTCGCTAGGCTGAATGCTAGTGGAGTTCTTAGTCTGAAGACTTTGAAATTTCTGCTGAAAGTTTCAACAAGGAAGCCTACATTATATCTCCTGCCAAAAATACATAAGGTAGAAGAGGCAATTAGAAATCTTGATCCGGTAAAACCTGAGCTACCGGTCGACCTGAAAATCCCAGGAAGACCGATCATCTCTCAATGCGGGGCCCCTACTGAAAAACTAGGGCGCTACCTGGATTTCTTCTTAATCCCCATAGTGAGGAAACAAGAAACCTACTTAGCCGATACCTCAGAATTCATCAATGAGATTGAAAAACGCCAAATACCAACTGATACGTTGCTTATTACGTATGACGTTACCTCGTTATACACGAACCTCGGATTCAATGAAATCCTACAAGCACTCAGAAAGGATCTGACTACCTACGAAAACATGGATTATAATATCCCAAACCTCCCATCGATCTGTTGCTTGAAATAGCACGATTGATTCTTGAAAAGAATGAATTCAGGTTTCACGACAAACACTTCAGACAAATTCTCGGAGCATCTCAGGGAGCAGTCCCTTCCCCAGAACTGTGTGATATAGCTATATACAAGCATATCAATCAGCTTATTGTCGCATTCCCACACAAAGAAAGAATTATATTACACAAGCGTTTTCGGGATGATGGCTTCATACTACTACAGGCAAATAAAGCCGTAGCTGAGAGTTTCTTTGAGATTGCTAATAACGCACATCCTCTATTGAAATTCACGTATGAAATATCTGAAAACGAGGCGAATTATCTAGACGTTACCGTTTTCAAGGGGAAAAGATATTCGGCTGACTCAATACTTGATGTGAAATGCTACACAAAGCCAACTGAAACCTATCAATACCTACACAGAAAATCAGCACACCCTGAGGCGTGCTTCAAATCTTTCATTACGGGAGAATTGAAAAGATATATACGAAACTGCAATAATACTGCAGACTACATAAACAAGTCAGAATTCTTCAA
>JAVTVY010027433.1:0-104425 GCA_036873755.1 Hanleya hanleyi | reverse complement strand
CTTGGTCCGAATGAGTCGTGTAGGGGGAGTGCCCAACTGAACTGGTGTTTCATGAAAGTGGGAAAAGGGCCTTTGTATGGACGTTTTAGGGTCGAGATGAACCATCCGTGGTCAAAATAAGTCATGTGAGGTGTGAAAGTGAAGCACTCTGTGTGTCAAGGACGCTTGGGGTGATTTGTGACTAGGACAGAATAGAATAGAATATAGTTTATTGCTGATTAAGTGATCATTGACAACAATCAGTGATAGGATAATATATTATTACTAAGTTATTCCCCCCACCCCCCGAGAAAGGAGTTTACATGATTCGATATAATTGGTATTGATTATTACCCCTCCCCCCCGACTACGACTTGGAGCCATATTACCAAAGTTGTCTCCCCAGCATGTCACAGAATATGTAGGCTTTTACACTAGCCTCGACTTTAAACATCTAGTTGGAAGAACGTGGATAACAGCGGTCCATAGCAACACATATACAGTTAAAACCAATCTAGAACTTCAACTAGAAACTGGACAGAGTTGTTTCCCTTGAAACATATAGGGCCTACATTTATAAATTTCTGATATTCATGCAGCAAGTCAACTACTTTGAATATAGTAGTCTATTACTTAAATACAGCATTCTCCTGCTAAATTAAGACTAAAAATGCCAATACTGTCAAGGTGAAATATTCTTGAAAATATATTTATGCCCGACTCAAATAATAGAGAAATCAACTTCCTTGTGTTTGTATCTGCTGATGTAGTTCCAAAGACCATTATGTCATGAACACGTTCACTGTGCTGCAGATGGTTTCAGCTTCCCAGCTCACTGATCAGCCATACAAATTTATTATATTTTGAACAGATGAATATTTATAAAACTGTTACTGGCTACTGCCGCAAATCTAAAATTTCAGCAATTAATTTTGCTACATTAAAACAAATGGACTCATTTTCACACGTCATTAAGCAAATGAATTTCTCATCCACAGATAGACTATTAAAGTGCACAGATGATCCACTAGCCAGTGTCAACAACCCAACTTTCTGGGTTATTAAATTGAGGCCATTCTAATAGAACCTGTATTTCGTCTTCAATACTTTGACAGAAGTCGCAATTACAACAAATATAAGGGAAGTGGAAAGTGGTGCCGACATATTGACAGAGCCACATGACTTCACAGTAGTCTTCTGGTTAACCTATTCTAAAGCACATATCAAGAATCGAACGATTCGTAATATGTGTTGTATCTCAGGTATGCTTTTATTGTACCTGTTCATGTGGCAACTTGTGTGACATGACCACACGGCCCCTAGCAGCGGTATTAGATACAAATCTAGAGAGCTATGATGGAAATACTCTGAGAATTCGTATATTGGTAATTGGTGAGCCGTTTCGCTGTGACAACTCGTACACTGGGGATTGGTGAACTGTATCGTCGTCAGATAAAAATGACGGCATTTAACACAAACGACTAGTCTGTAAGGCCCGTATCAACTTCTCACAATGTCAACATATATCAAAGACCAAAAGGTCTGTACATGGGCGGGCCTCGGGGACGAAACGTCCACAAGCAGAATCTCGCCATATACAGGTAAAAATTACAACACATATACATGAAGTGGGAAGAGGTGCCGACATACTGACATAGCCACATGACTTCACAGTATAGTCTTCTGGTTAACCTATTTTAAAGCAATACCAAGAATCTAACGATTCGTGATATGTGTTGTATCTCAGGTACGTTAATCAAGAGCTGAAATACCTGTGTATCTCCCCTTTTCTATATCTAGTTTGTGAGCACTTAATCTAAACTTGGCTAGCGCCTGATGGTATTTGTATAGCAAGTATGACTCCATGCAAACAATATTTTTGAATAACTGATAAGTGCGTAGTTTATTTCCAGAGTGTAGTAAGTGAAAATCTTGCCTATTCCTCAAACTAGAGTTTTGGAAATTAGTTATCTGTGTTCTTGTTTCCATTCATCTGAATATATATACCAAGTAAAGTTTCTAAATCTGTATACCAAGATTCTATATCTTCGTCATATAGCTGGCAAGACTGTAAATATGCTTCTTTTGCCAAACTATTATAATCTAGTATTGTCAAATGAGTATAATATTTATACATTGTTATTATAAGGTCCATCGTTATTGGAGTTCGACCCAGATCTCCTCTAACTGCCTCATTGCTAGTTTTAGAGTGTACGCCAAGGGCATACTTGCAGAACTTAAGATGTAATTTTTCTGCAGGCATATTTTATAACTGGGCAGGCATATTTTATAACTGTATAAAAGATATGATAAGCCTTTAGATTGGCAACTATTGCTATTGAAGGATGATCCCCAAATTTCTCCTCCACACAAAAGGATATTTTTAACAGTGTGGTCAAAGATATGAAGTAATGTTGACACACTTGGTTGGTTGCCATTAAGAGATTTTAGTAAATGGAAGAAAGCTTTTAGTCCATTAGAATATAAATCCTCTAGGTTTCGAAAATGATTGTTGAAAGGTCAAACATAAATAAGTGTATGTTTGGGTTTGCTCTCCACTTAAGGTTATTTATGTTTTAATTGTTTTATCCGATTTAGTAAAGACATCACTTTTGACTTGGATTTATTAATTGAGAGTTGTCATTTATTTGAATAATCAAACAGATTGTTAACACAGATTTGGAGGCCTTCAGCAGAGTCCGATAACAGTATCAGATCATCTGCATACAATAAACAAGATATAGTACTGGTATGTAGAGTCACAGACTGACATAAAATATCGAATATAGATGGAAAGTCATGTAAATAAATCTTAAACAGATTAGGGCACCTCTTTGTGATGCAGTCAATTTATCACCAACCTTTACATGGAGCTGTATATCATTGTACATATTTTGTATTATTTTAGATAATAGTCCATTCAAACCCACAGAGTGTAATTTGAATAAAAGAGTACTGTGGTGTACGCTATCAAACGCTTTAGCAAAATGACAAAGCATGTATATAGGTGTTTTGATAGTTTTTTGTTGTATTTATCTAAGAGAGTGGTCAGATGAGCGTTTATCCGAAGTGAAGCCAATTTGTTCATTTGGCACAATATTTTTACTTGCTATGTACTTAATCAAGCCTGGAATTTAAGACACTATTGAAAACTTTACCAAGACAGCAGGTTATAGTTATGCCCTGTAATTACAAGGGCCCCTCGGATTACCTTTTTTCAAGAGTGGAAGTATATAACCTCGAGACCATTCAGCTGGATAAATAGATGTCGAGTAAACAAGATTGAATAGTTTAGTGAGGCTAGTTGGAAGATTATGTTGTTCATGCTTAATCATCTCGTTACTAATACCATCCAAACCACATGTTTTGTTATTTTTCAAACTATTTATACACTTTTGTATTTCTTTCTCTGTTATTTTGAAATCAGTTTCATCAAAAGACACATTTTTAGTACTTTCTGATATATTATTACTATACGTAGATGGATTTTGTTGATTTAGAGTTTTAAAAGGAAGTTGCCATTCCTATGGTGAAATCATATCCGATTTATTATTAACTTCTATTGATTGACCTTTTGTATTCTTTAATTCTTTCAAAAGTTTCCAATATTCTTTTGGGTTCTTTTCATGCAACTCATTAATGTTGTTAACCAAGTTCTCTTTATACAATTTGAGTTTATATTTTTTAGCTTTCCGGAATTTCTTGAGGTGCAAGAAAAAGGAGGACCGTACAAGGGGGTAATGGGGGAATTTAGTTAACAAAATAGCTTTGGCATTTAGTTGTCTTTTAAATATTGACAGTGAAATATCATACCATTTTGGCTTCAGCGGTTTATTTGATTTCTTTACATTAATCATTTTTATTCTGATGGATTTTAGTGCAACCTTGTGTAAAATATCATTTAATTCAAAAATTGTCCACATCATCTATTGTGTATTTTTGTTCAGTAAAAGAATCAAGTGCAACTTTAGTGTCTGTTGATTCTAATGCATCCTTAAATGAATCTATTGAGGATTCATCCCATGCAAATTTGTCCGGCGTGTTCCTAATATAGAGACATTCGTCATTATTTCTATGTTGAACTTTAGAATAGTTTATGCTATCAGCACGCACATTGACCGAAATTCTGCAGTGGTCTCATGAGTGACCAATAAGATTATGTACTCTAAAGCTGGTAACTGTGCCACCGGCCAGCAGCTCATTTGAGGATAGAATATAGTCAACTGTACTGCTACCTTGGGCTTCAAAACCGGTATAGTGTCCAGTAGAATCCCCTAGAAGTCGGCCATTGAGAATTCTCGTTTGACTAGAGATACAAACATTTAATAACTGGCGACCTCTCTCATTAACAGTTCTGTCCTGATTACACCTTATTGGCGGGGTGTTATCACAGATAGAAGTCACCATCATGGAAGTCCATGATATCATCCCCAAAATCAGTTGGTATAAAGTCAAGATTTGATCCAGTCCTGGCATTAAAATCGCCACCAAGTAATATATCCCCTAATAGCCCCGTGGGGCTTCCGGGGATTGGCCTGGGATGTCATTGTGCCCACAGCAGGTCAAGTTAAGAATAAGCCTCAGCTTCTCAGAGAGCTTGTCGTAAGAGGCGACTAACTGAGGCACCTGTGGGGTTCCCAGGTGTGAAAAGGAATAGGACCCCACCCGTGTGGTTCCCGGGTGTGAAAAGGAATAGGACCCAACGTCGTGATATGAGTGAAATATAGTTGAAAGTGACGTTAAATTATATTCACTCATTCACTATATCCCCTAATAAAGAGTATTTGCCAATAGAGATCTCCATATCAGAGAGAGAGGCTTTTTCTGTCCTATTGCTATAACTAGAATTGCAGGGCGGGAGAGGAGATATGCTGTACATACATATAAGTCAGCAGACAAATTGAAGAAATACCATGCATAATCATCATGCCTCTCTAATATTTTTGCACCATCTATGAGAGTTTGCCTATACAGCTCACCAATCCCCAGTGTAAGAGTTGTCACAGCGAAACAGCTCATCAATTACCAATATACGAGTTGTCAGAGCATTTCCATCATAGCTCTCTAGATTTGTATCTAATACCGCTTATGCCGGTGCTAGGGGCCGTGTGGTCATATCATCCAAGTTGCCACATGAACAGGTACAATAAAAGCGTACCTGAGATACAACACATATCACTAATCGTTAGATTCTTGGTATGGGCTTTAGAATAGATTAGCAGGAAGGCTATACTGTGAAGTCATGTGACTCTGTCAGTATATCGGCACCTCTTCCACTTCCCTTATATGTGTTGTAATTATGCGGATTGCTGATCCACCTGAATATATAGTTGCTCTTTTAGCTTTTGGTCTTTCTAAGTTGTATTCAATAAAACCTTTCATGCATATATCGTATCATGAGGTCCACAATGGGTTTCAGATAAACAAAATGTCTGATGATGACAAAACATTAAGAAATTCATTATCTAGTAGTTTAAGCGGGTCAGGTTGAATTAAGCCATTAATGTTCCAAAATGCGATTCGGATTGTTGGGGACCCCACAGATAGTCCCATTATTAATTTCACACGGAATCATAAGTTCCACCGGATTTATGCCCTCTACTTGCATGATACCATCTGCCATCAGTATCATGGTCTCGCGATAGAGCTGTGTAGAGCTGGTAATGTCCTCCGCATCGGAAGTGTACTCCTCACAAGAATAATCTATGGAGGGGCGTTGTACTCGTAGAACGGAGTAGCGATTACTAAGGAATCTGTCGGCATATGTGTCGTTAGAACGCTGGTTGCGACTCTGTTGACCGGGCCTACAGTATCTGCGATGAGGATGACTACCGCCCCTAGCATTATGTGCACCGGAATCAAACTTATCACCATGGCTACGATAATCTTGTCTTGCAGACCCTTGGGGCATCACAATGGACTGGCTGTGGTGGATATCAGTCTTTAGGTTTGCAGCAAGGACGTTTGCGCCTTGGATAGACAAATGCACCCCGTCACCTTGTAGAAATTTCCAGTTGAGCTGGCGTCCTGTTGAGAGGTTTGTTTTGCCACAGATTATAATATTGTCCTGATTTAGGTATAGGTATCTGTGTTGAAGGCTGATGTTTGTTTCATAAGCCTTTCTATTTAATTGTTCATTATCACAGTCAGTGACAAGACAACCTTAGTATTTGGCCATAACCTCAGCACTAAGTCAACGAGACTGGACATTTCCTTCCCGCATTTATCACTGCTGGATACCTTCACATCGTTAGTTATCAGGTGTAACACCACAGTATCATAGAATCGCTGTTCCAACTGAACAACCTCTCTTGCTTCACTGATTGTATATGCGGTCCGTTTTGTTATGTCACTCTCTCTGGTTAACCGCTCCTCATGTATATCCCGAATTTGCGAATGACCTATGAGAAGTGCCTTTTTGGTAGTGTTTGAACCGCGATCAGTATCAGAATGGCGGACCGGAGATGGGAATCTGACACGAGCATTCCATTGGTCTACTTGTTTGCTCAAATTAATCACCACATTTTGGGTTTCTGTACCTACTTTCTGGCTCTCTTTTATTGAAGGCACAATTGTATCCTGAAGTAGGGCCTGAATATTGTTTACTTTACCAATACTGGTTTCCAGTTGAGATTTTAGTCTGTTTGAATCGTGATGGGATTTGAGGTGTTGTTCCACTTATTCGAGCTGTTCGGAAGTTTTTACGCCATATTTTAGCTGTTCATTCGCTCGACTGTACACTTTAAGCTGTGAGTCAGCCTGTACTCTCCTAGTCGTTTCCTCATCCAGATATAACATTAAGTTTGCCACTACTTCATCCTTCTGTGATTTGTCAGAATTCTCTATGGCTGTTATTACTTTTTCCTCCAATGAATGAATGCTCTCAGATGTATGGGATTTAATGCCAGAATATTCTATCACTGTTACAATCTTTCTGTAAGTGTATTCATGCACTCAGTCTTGTGGGTTTTAACTTCTGTAGATAGATTGGCACTAGCTGTAGTGGCATCTTTTGCAGACAACACATCGTCAACTTAAACTGTTAAGAGTATTTTGTGACGAAGCAATAGATGTAATCATCTGATGCATGCCATCGTGGAATGACGTTAAATTAGCTAGGCCGTGAAGAATATTATCAAGTCTTTCACCCATCTTTACAAATGATATTTCCACTGATTTTTCTGATACTGGGCATAGCTGGGAATGTAGGGAAATATCTGAAGCACGGAATGCAGAACTGAGCCACTCCGGTATCTCAGTACAATTTTCACACGAACTAGCCAATGCAGCAGACTGGTAAACTGGGAGTTTTGTACAGGAATAATGAATCCAGTGATAGCTCGTACTACACTGAATCAAAAGCACGTACTACACTGAATCAAAGGGAATTGTCTGGACCTTGTATTAAAGTTAGTCAAATTTTACATAACAAGCTCTTGCCAACTCCACCATGGCAGTTAGCCAAACCAGAAGTATAAAAAGGCAGACACGAGCCAGCTCGTGTATACACAAGAATTTGGTCTACTGAGAGAGAAATACAGATCACTATCAGGCTATTTATACAGATCTTTCTAAAGATGGTGAGACTACAAGACTAGATACTCATTCTGGTAATATGACCCCATTAGACCTCACATTATGTACTTCTGATGTATCATGTATAAACAACTGGTCGGTTGATTATTCAGCCCCATGTGCATCAGATCACTATCCTGCACATTTTAACTTTGGTTTTAATCCATATAATAATCATCTAGGCAATCCACCCAGATTGAAACTTAAAAAAGCTGACTGGGTGAAATATGGTAAAGAATGTGAGGTCACTTTTAATCAAGATCTTTTTAATGACGACATAGATGTATATGCTAACAATGTTATAGACGCTTTTAATCAGGCTGCTAGTCAATCTATACCCAAGTCTAAAGGGTCTGTTTTTAATAAAGCTCCGGTTCCGTGGTGGACGAATGAGTGCTCTCACGCTATTAAGGAGAGGAAAACAGCTAAAAATAGGGCTAGACAGACAAGGTTAATGGAAGACATTATTGTGTATAAAAAGAAGAAAGCTATTGCTCAGCGTGTGATCAAATCTACTGAAAAGGCTCATTGGCGTAGATATTGTTCAAACATAAATAGTTCCACTTCAATTAAGCAAGTATGGGCTCAAATAAAGGCAGTTAGTGGAAAACATAAGTCCAATAATGTTCCCACAATTAAGTCGGATAATGTCGATCATGCCACTAATGCAGATAAATGTGATGTACTGGCTGATTCATTTGCATTTGTTTCCAGCTCTGATAATTATGATCCAGAGTTTTTAACCCACAAACAAAATATGGAAACTCAACACCCTTTTAATAATATTTCATTTGATGACATGCCGATAAACGAAGATTTTACTCTGCTTGAACTAAAACAGGCTTTACACTCCACTAAAGATTCCTCTCCAGGAGAGGATAATATATCTTACAGCATGATCAAGAATTTACCAGAACAATGTCTTAATGTATTACTTTTATTTTATAATACAGTCTGGTCTGGCATGCGTCTTCCTGCGGCGTGGGGGAGAGCCATAGTTATACCGGTTCCTAAGCCTGGTAAGGACTCCTCTCTCCCCACGTCGTACAGGCCCATTGCTTTAACTTCCAATTTATGTAAAGTCATGGAAAAAATGATTAATGCTCGCCTTCTATGGTTTTTAGATAAAAATAATATTTTATCCTCTATACAGAGTGGATTCCGCCGGAACCGGAGTACTACAGACCTTTAGAAGATTCTATTCGTAAGTCATTATTAAATAAGGAGTACTTTTTATCCGTTTTTTAGATATAGAGAAAGCTTATGATATGGTGTGGAGACGTGGTCTTTTAATTAAAATGCATGGTATGGGGATTTCGGGCAAGATGTTGGGATGGGTCAAGAGCTTTTTATCCAACCGTTTTATTCGTGTACGTATTGGTCGTGATTTATCTCGCTTGGTTTTAGTGGAGAATAGTACGCCCCAGGGCAGTGTTTTATCTTCCACGCTTTTTAATATTGCTATCAATGACCTCCCATCTGCCCTTAATCCCAAAATAAATTGTTCATTATTTGCCGATGACAAGGCTATATGGTTTAAATGCCGTAATTTTAGTACTGCTAAGAAATATATACAACTGGCTTCAAATGATATTAAGAAATGGAGTCTGATGTGGGGATTCAAGTTTTCCTCGGTCAAAACTGAGGCTGTTGTTTTTACTAAACGTATTGTTCGAGGTCAAATTGATCTTCTTTTAAATAACACTGCTGTTAAAGTATCGAACTCATTTAAGTATCTTGGCGTTATATTTGATAAACGTTTAACTTGGCAGCAACATATAACATCTGTTGTTGACAAGCGTCACAAAGTTTTAAATTTAATGCGTTCTGTGTCGGGGAAATCCTGGGGAGCTGATCGTACATCGCTTTTACTTCTCTATCGAGCTCTTATACGCTCTCGCCTAGATTAATGTTGCGAGGCATATGATTCCGCATGCGCCACTCTGAAAGAAAAATTAGACTGTTCAGTGCTCAGCACTTCGTATATGTACAGGGGCGCTCAGAACAACACCACTGAATGTTTTACAGGTAATGAGTGACCCCTGTATATCAGACGGCGCATGCGGACTCTTAAATATTCCCTGAAACTAAAATCTTCTGAAAACAATTCTGCAATATCTGTTTTTAACCCCTCTAAATATGATCGATATTACATCGATAATACAAAACATCCAGAACCATTTAGTATAAGATCAAATTTTATACGTAATACACTTGATACTAATGATTTAGATATCCAGCAAAATATTACCCCCGCATTTCACCCGTGGCAATTAAAATGCCCTAATATTTCTCTTGATTTACATTATAGAATCAAGAAATCTGACCCCCCACATCAGATTGAAGCATATGCAAAAGAATATATTTTTTATAATTGGTCTCAATATTTACAGATTTTTACAGATGGATCGAAGTGCCCAGAGTCTGGGAAAACTGGATCCTCTTTTACTATACCTGAGATTAAGTATAATAAGTTTTATCGTGTATCTGACCACGTTTCTGTTTTTAAAACTGAACTCCTTGCTATTTTACTATCACTTCGCTTTTTGTCTGAATTTAGACCAGCTCGAGCTGTTATTTTTACTGACTCACTTGGCTCTCTCCAAGCAATGATACATTTTATTTGGAATAAATCCTGTCCAGTTTTATTTGAAATTTTACATATATATACAACGCTATTTCACCAAGGCATTCATATATCATTTGCTTGGATTCCATCTCCTGTGGGTATACCGGGGAATGAGCAGGCAGATATGCTTGCTAAACAAGCCCTA
The DNA here is from genome assembly GCA_036873755.1 of Hanleya hanleyi. Lineage (NCBI taxonomy): Eukaryota > Metazoa > Mollusca > Polyplacophora > Lepidopleurida > Hanleyidae > Hanleya > Hanleya hanleyi. The sequence continues at coordinate 94,097 of JAVTVY010027433.1, read as the reverse complement.
AATTTGGCAAATATTACATCTCCCCTCAAGCTGTCTATACCTGAGGTAATATCAATGCTTAGACCTCGGTTTATCCGCATGTGGCAAGACGACTGGGACACCTCAAATAAGGGACGTTTTTAGTGTTCTTTCAATCCTTCTGTTATTTTATCTCACGATTTTACTCTATCATGCCGGCGTTCGGAAGTTTTATTTTTAAGGACACAGTCTGGTCATTTACCTACGAATTCATATTTACATCGATTTAAGCTCCATGAGACGGGTTTATGTGATGAATGTTTAGTTGAGGATACTATTCCTCATTTATTGTTTTACTGTTCTCGTTATGATAATGAACGTTTTAGATTTTATGATCATCTTTTACAGGCAGGTGTTTTTAACCCGTCCATGGAGACTGTTTTTAAACCAACTAGAAACCGTGGTAAGGTGTATCAGGCTGTCGCCAATTTTATTGGCGGCTGTCGCCGATTTTAATTATTTAATCTGCATGTAATGTGTATCTCATACGTTTTACATGTGTCTCAGCGTCTTGGCTATTGTGATGTCAACTTGTATTTCGTATATATTTATCTACTATCTGTAATAAGCATGTGACTTATATTTAACCCTTGTATTGATTTTATTGCATGTTTTGCATGTATTTTATTTTATTTAATATAAATTAATCTGTGATATGCATGTGGTAACTTTTTGGTCATTATACATTTTAAATTAAATTAATCTATGAAAGTAATTTTTATTTGATGTCCTTTTTATGCTCTGATTATATTGGTTACTATAATAGTACATGCATATAATTGTAAATTTGATAGACTTGAGATCTAATTTATTAGTGGAAAAAATGTTCCTTTACTTGATAAAAGAGCTTTATTTTAAATGATATCTCTGCTCGTTCTGATTGGATATCAGTGTTTGAGGATACCATTGGAGGTCCTCATTCACGGTGTTCATCAGGAGGAGTAGAGATGTTATGTTACATCGTTTTTAATAACCACTCAAGTACTCTTGTCTAAGTTAATATGATGACTTTATTGTTAATTGAAAATAAAATATGCATGTGCTGTTTGGGCCTTTATAATTCAGTTATATATTTCTGATAAATAGGGTCGTTGTTTTGTAATATATGCATGCTGGTTGTTTCTATATTATCTTTTAAAGTAATACCTCCCCCTTCTTACAAAATAATGCCTTTGGAGCCTCAATATACATGTTTATATATCACATTGTGCATCTTTTAAAAACACAGTATTTCTTTTAAAATCAAACGTAAAGTATTTGTTTTTTATATTCAAGTAATGTTTTAATTGACTCTTTTTTTGAAGCAAGCTCTATGGCATGGCCTACATCATCCAACTTAGGATGGGAGTCCACAAATTCAAAATCTGTCTGTCTGTCTGTCTGATGGTGAGAGAGTAGCATGTGCTACTATCTTCAGTTCCAAAACTAAAACCTATCGTCTACCAGACGAAAGTCCCATATTCACTGCAGAGGCAAACGCTCTATTGTCGGCTTTAGAAGGTATTGGGTCCACTAGAAGGAAAAAATATGTCATATTCTCGGATTCGCTATCATGCCTTCAAGCGATTAAAAGGGGAAATTCAGCCCATCCTACCATCTTGAAAAATCTACAATTATGTGACATTCGATTTGATCAACAGATAGATATTGGGTATTGTTGGGTGCCTAGTCACGTTGACATCAAAGGCAATACTGAGGCTGATAAAATGGCTAAGGCAGCTCTGGATAAAGAGGTAGATCCTGTTGGAATCCCATACAGCGATTTCAGACGATCTATCTGCGCTTATTTAAGAAAGCTGTTTCAATATTTATGGGATACTATGGATAATAACAAACTTCAAGAGTTAAAAAAAACTGTTGGTTACACGCACCTGGACGGTCAGAAACGTTTCGATCAGGCCATGATTAGACGATGCAAGAACGGTCATACACGATTAACCCACGAATATTTACAAAAAAAAAGAGCCGGTGCCAAGGTGTATTCGATGCCATGAAGATCTCAGTGTGTAACATATTCTCATAGACTGCATAGATTTTAAGGTTGTAAGAGATACTTTTTATCGATCAGCTACGCTGGAAGATCTTTTTAGCCGAGTAAAAGAAGATTGTATTTTAGATTATTTGAGAGAGATTGGTTTGTTGTACACATTTTAATGTTTGTACCCGTTTGAACGCATTAGTTTGCCGAGTTGTTGACTTGAATACTTAGAACTTTGTTTGATCGTCGCTATATACCTGAACTATTACTGAATTCGACGTTAAACCTTAATTTTCTCTCTCTCTCTCTCTTGTCTGGACCTTGGCAACGAGAGCACACATTGTTCATTTCAGTACTATTTGACTGTTGAGTCTTTCGTGAATTTGAATTGTCAAGGTTGTCATCTGAGCCTTCTGCAACGACAGTGAGAACAGTGAGAATACCTCTTTCATGAAAGTACAACATAGCTTCATTTTGGGAGAAGAATTTCTTATAAAGACCATCCCTAAATCCTTTAGTATCTGATTAACAAGATCGCCAATCTGGGGTCCACTGTCGGGTTTCATTCGATAAACTGTTTTTTGAGAATGGATCATTATACAGGGAACGGGTGAAACTTCCGCGAGCAGAAGAAATACTGGAGAAACCGACAGCGGCGGACAAGATTGAAAGCCCGATCGTTACAGGTCAATCCATTCAGGAAGAGGGGGTGACTTACTTAGCCACCGCGACAAAGGTGAAGTCGGTAAACGAGGTAAGAAAGTTTGCTAAAACTGTCATGAGAGATCCACAGCACGCCAAGGCTCTATACAACACCATCGTGTACAGGTATAGAGATAAAGACGGGAAACTTCACGACGGGTACGACGACGGGAATAACACGGGAGCGGGTCAAAAAATCTTGAATCAACTTCGAGAGGACAACAACACGGACGGCTGTGCAATTCTTGTTACAGTGTGGGGAACCGGCAGTCCACTCGGTTGGAAACGCTTCCAACTGTCCACACGAGCTGCAAAGACCGCGGTGGAAAATCTGTAAAATGGTGAGTGAAAACCAACTAAAACATTAACAGTGAAAAAAATGGACTATTGAGTGACATTAAAGCTACAAAATGCAAGCTAGAACATTTGTAGACTGGAAATATGATAGACTAATCAGAACAGTCCAGTTGCAAAGAAAAGTACAGGGGTTAAAGGATATAAATACCGGTACAATTTGACATTACTGACAGTACTTCTGGTGAATGTGACCACAATAACATGTCTGTTCCATACTGAGAATCAGTAAGAATGAAAAATTTAATTATTCATATAATCTATATAAAATATGATAAATATATTAACCTTATCGCTAACTATAGAGTCATGAAAGCTAGAGACCATATTGACAATATAGAACATTATTTGTACCACATTCGCATAAATGTATATGTGCGATTATCTTGTATATATAGGTATTGTATAAATTCGTGCGTATAAAGAAGTATCTAGAAATGACTGCAAAATGTAAACCAGTACATTTTTGAACTGGCAATACATTAAGCTATAGTTTCTGCTACAGGTGATACATGTATTATCTGTGCTATATTCATGTAATCAACTTAATTATATAGAGAATAAGCCATGCAAACAAGTTTTATGTGTATTAAGTAAAAGAAATAGTAATACTGCAATATACAAGCCAGGACATGTTTGGGCTGGTAATCCATTAAACTACAGTTTCTGGCTACAGTTGATGCATGTATTATCTGTACTACATTCGTATACATGTATAACAGTTTAGTTCAAACTCATTTTATTGTACCATAAATGCACATGGGATTTGGGTAAAACAAATGTATAATATAGGCAGGCAGTTGAAATATATGTATGTACATAAAATGCACGCCATTAAGTTTATATGCATATCAAGCATACAGAAATGATAACACTGTAAAATGTAAAACCTGATATTTGCAATACCGGAATAATTTGACAAAATGATTCAGTAATATATTCAATATTGTTTTCTTGACATATACTTCCCAGTAGCATTTGAAGTCAGTAAAGTCAGTGGCCATATCGGTATTACATTACAATATAGCTTTTCCTACATGCATGTTTAATCTATACTAGGGTACCATTAATGTATAATCTATGCAACCCATATATGTCTGCAATGAACGCCTAATCTAAAAATATGCATAGATTGATAAGATTTTCAATCAAGATACACGTATATAATACTTTATATACCAGTATTTTAAATAATCGGACATCAAAAGGTGTAAATATATACGGTATGGTCTCTAGATTCTCTTTCCACTGAAAGGAGAAAAAGCATAACGCAACCATTCAAGCTTGCAAATATTTCCTGCGTTTTCTAGTTTTTTTAATTATTTTTATTTTTTAGTCTCTAGATTCTCTTTCCACTGAAAGGGGAAAAAGCATAACGCAACCATTCAAGCTTGCAAATATTCCCTGCGTTTTCTAGTTTTTGATTTTATTGATTTTTGTTTGTTTGGATTTTTGGTTTTTTTTTTTCAATAATTACTTATTTTATTATTATCATTATTATTATTAATACATTTTCTCTTCTTTTTTCCAGGATATATTTTTTCTACTATTATTATTTGTTTAATTCCTTCCTATCCTCCTGGATAAAATCTAACCAAAACTAGCAGGCCATCTAGCACAACCGTATTCGCCCCTCGTTCTCTTCTGATAATATTGGTTCAGACGTGCCTTTTTTATTGTATCTAAAATACCTCTAAATGTATACGTTGCGGTTATAATACCGGTTATTTTGTTGGTTATAACTGTATGTAAATAGTTTGTCCTGGTTAACTGTATGGGCAAGATTCTCATTAACTATGTAAATACGTGAGGTATTTGTTTCTTTGGAGTCGTTTAGTCGTTAATCTATCAAAGCAGGGAATACGGCCTTTATCTCAGTTTCGCTAACTATGTTTTTGTTGTTTCATATTGTAGTGTATATGTGTGTGAAAATGTGTGTGTGTGAGTATGTGTGATAAGTGTGGAGTATACGAACTGTCAGGTGACCACGCATCTAAAATTAATACTAAGTGTGAAACTGCTATAGTGATTTCTAATTTGAATTGTAATGATGAAATCCCGAACTATCTTTGCCCTACCCAGTCAGGCTTTAATTGCGTACATATATTTTTCATGCATCAGCGAAACATAATAACAACAAAAAATGACTGACAACGTGCGTATCGTGTCTATGAATTGTCAAGGGTTGGCTGACAAAAAAAAGAGAACAGATGTTTTTCATTATTTTAAAAAGAAAAACTATTCTATTATTTGTTCACAAGATACCCACAGCGATACAAAATATCAGGACATAATAAAGCAGGAATGGCATCATGACGCCTGGGTAAGCTCCTTCTCGGCTAGAGCTCGGGGGGTTATAATATTAATGAACAATAATTTTGATTATAAAATCCATAATGCAGAAATCGATCCACAAGGCAATTATATTATTATACATATGAAAATCTCCGAAGTACCTGTTACGCTTGCTAGCATATATGGCCCCAACACAGATAAACCTTCATTCTACAACACAATAAATAGGAAAATACAGGAAATTGGTAATCCCTGTCATATGTGGAGATTGGAATCTTGTTCTGAATCCGTCAATGCATACTGACAATTATCAACACATAAATAACCCTAATGCTCGCCAAACTGTACTGAATATCATAAACGACAGTGACTATGTCGATGTTTGGAGAACTACGCACGAATCTGAACGAAAATACACCTGGAGACGTAGAAATCCTAGAAAGCAAGCTAGACTCGACTTTTTCATTGTTAGTTCTGACATTTTCAATATTGCAACTAATTCGCGGATCGCACCAGGATACAGAACAGATCATTCAGCAATTACATTAGAATGCAGCTTTACAAATTCAGAAAGGGGCAGAGGGTATTGGAAATTAAATTGTTCCTTACTAAAAGAAAAAAAATAATCTTGATATGGTCAAATCACTAATTAACCAAACTGTCGATGATACTCCACTACCTTACAATCGCGACAGCCTTCCTAATATTGCTAAGCAAGACTTACAATTGAGTATAGACGATCAATTGTTTTTGGACACGTTACTAATGAAAATTAGGGGAGAAACAATTAAATATTCTTCAACAAAGAAAAAAGAAGATCGGAAAAGGGAAGAAAAGTTGGAAACAGACATCCAAGCACTTGAAGAAGAAATACAAAAAAACTACACCATTATAGAGGAAACTAAATTGAATATGTTAAATATAGCTAAAAAAGAACTTGAAAATCTCAGAAAAAAAGAAATTGAGGGTATAATGGCCAGGACAAAGGCAGACTGGGTGGGATCTGGGGAAAAGCCGACTAAATATTTTTTAGGCCTGGAAAAAAGAAACTACACAAATAAACTAATAACAAAGTTAACGCTCGATGACGGAAAAGAAATATATAATACAAAAGATATTTTATACGCACAAAAAGAGTTTTATAAGGACTTGTATGCAAAGCAAGTTGAACCGGAGAAGGATGTTTCTGATTTCTTAAATAAGCTCAAAATGAACGGATTAAATGATATAGAATCCAACAAATTAGAGGGAGAAATAACATATACTGAATTGAGCCATGCTCTAAAAAATATGAAAAATGACAAAAGTCCAGGTCTTGATGGATTTCCATCAGAATTCTATAAAGTATTCTGGAAAGATATAGGGCATTTTATTTTGAGATCAATAAACTTAGGGCTTCGAAGCGGGGAATTATCAATAACTCAGAAACAAGGGGTCATAACATGTCTACCAAAACCAAATAAGGCCCGAAACTTCATGAAAAACTGGCGCCCCATTACATTGTTAAACGTAAGTTATAAATTAACCAGTGCATGTATCGCAAACAGATTAAAGACTGTACTTGATAAATTAGTTAACGAAGATCAGAAGGGGTTTATCTCGGGCAGATATATTGGAGAAAATATACGAATTTTATATGATATACTATTTGAAACAAAAGATAGAGAAATACCCGGTTTATTATTATCTATTGATTTTGAAAAAGCATTTGACTCTGTCTCTTGGGACTTTATCCGCGAGGTATTGAAATCCCTAAATTTTGGGGAAAATTTTCAAAAATGGATTAAATTATTTTTCACAAATATAAATACTTGCGTCATTCAGAATGGTAATCTCTCCTCATTCTTTACATTACATCGTGGTTGTCGGCAAGGAGACCCAATTTCGCCGTATATTTTTCTGTTATGTGCGGAAGTGCTTGGCAATATGATCAGAAATAATAAAAATATTAATGGAATAAATATTGGCGGAACTGAGTTTAAGACCAGTCAATACGCCGATGACACTCAGCTAATTCTTGACGGTTCAGAAGACTCCTTAAAAGAGGCAATAAAATGTATTACACTATTTTATAGATATTCAGGCCTTAAAATTAATATTGAAAAAACGAAAGCTATTTGGATAGGATCCCTATCTGGGTCGAATTTAAAGCTATGCGCTGAAATAAAGCTTGACTGGGTAAACGACTTTACTGCATTGGGTATCAACTTCTCCACAGTCAATTTCCACGATATCTGGAAAATCAACTATCTCGCCAAATTAAATGATCTGAAGAGAGAACTTCAAAAATGGAGGCTCAGAAATCTGACACTATTGGGGAAAATCACAATAATAAAATCACTTGCTCTATCTAAATTGATACACCTTTTCCTTGCCTTGCCAAACCCACCTGAAAATGTTATAAAAGATCTCAATTCAATGCTGTACAAATTCTTGTGGAACGATGGCCCTGATAGAATTAAAAGAACCATTATAACACGCGACTACAAGTTTGGAGGCTTGAGAATGATCAATCTTATACCATTCATTCAATCTCTCAAGATCTCTTGGATGCGGCGCCTAATATTTAAGAGTCAAAAATGGAAACAATTATTTGGATCGGAAAGCTTTGAAAAACTCTGTAATACGGGAGCAGAATACGTGAAAGTTATTATGCAGAAAATCAATAATCCATTCTGGAAAGACGTACTCAATGCTTGGGGTGTTCTCCAGAAAAAAATAAACAGAAGACGGGCAACTGATATATTTAACGAACCAATTTGGTATAATTCAAATTTTAAGCACCCATCATATTTTATCGGAAACTGGTATAACACACAAATCAAATATGTACGAGATTTAATTGACTCAAATGGCAATGTTTTGAATTTCTCTGAATTGAAGAAAATATATAACATAAATGGTACTTACTTGGACTATAATCGACTTATTAACAATATACCTAAAGACTGGTTGAAACGAATTAAAACAGAGTTCTGCACTATACAGAAGGAATCCCCCATACTAACTATTTATTTTCAAACCTTGGTAAGGCAAGAAAAGGGAGGTAGATGCTTTTATGATATATTAAACAATGAACAGTACTGCTCGCCAAATTCGATGCAGAAATGGGAGGGTTATTTAGACAGGGAAAGGAAAATAAATTGGGTAAATGTCCATGCCTCAACATTCCATTGCACTAATTATACAGCTCTGAGAGACTTCCAATATAAAACTTTGCATAGGATTCTTGCCACAAAGTCTTTTCTGAAAAAAATTGGATTTATAGACGACGATATCTGTGACTACTGTGGAACTGAAGTTGAGACCATACAGCATCTATTAATAAAATGCCCCAAAGTGAAAAGATCGCCAATCTGGAAAAAAGCCGATTTTCCGGCCCTTTGCAACAGCATAGAAGTCCTTTTTCTGGTATTTTCCTCCATTTGCACTTCTCAGCTGTGTGTTGTTGTTCTAGCGAAAACATGTGTGTGTCTCAAATTGTAGTTAGTGAGTGCATCGGCAGGATGACACTATGCCGTTTCGAAATATATGACTTAGTGAGTTGATATATGAGAAGTGAACGGCGATAATTAACGATATTAGGGATAAATCCGTGGAACTTTGGAAGTTTTTTTAGCACACTTGAAAAAAGTCCGCCATGACTATCAGCCTCGTCTTCACCGTAGTGACGTCATGCTGCGAATGCGCAGTCTGGTCAGAAAGTTGGCATTTTGGAAGTACGCCGTGTTGTTTGAGCGATGGAGGGGGTATTCTTGGTTCAAATATAGTGTGCAGTCTCATATTGGAGCTCTCGTACGTGACTGTGGCATCATTGGTGACGTCATCAGTAGTCGTTAGAGCGTCGATCGGGTGAGCCATTGAGACATGCATACACTCTTGCAAACTAACCCACAGGGGGCGACTCGTGGACCCAGGAGTGTAGGTCTGTTCTAAATACCTTAACGCAGGCATACTGGTGTGGTTGAGTTGGTCTCCCATGGTAGAGTTAATCGACATCTGGCTAAATGCTTCCAAAGCCCGTCGTCGCACAGTGACGCCCTAACGTTGTTGATCCCAACACACACACATGTATTCGGTGGCAAAAGAGGACATTAATGTGCAACATTTTATGAATCGTGCAACAATGTTGCAACCGTGTTTTTGTTGCCGAACGCTAGGACGTACATGAGATACAAACACATATCACGAATCGTTAGATTCTTGGTATGTGCTTTAGAATAGGTTAACCGGAAGACTATACTGTGAAGTGATGTTGCTCTGCCAGTATGCCGGCCCCTCTTCCCACTTCCCTTATATGTGTTGTAATTTTTACCTGTAAAATACGGAAAGCTCCTCGTCTTGATTCATGGTTGTGTCCAGATGGGCCACGCCAGAGATATCCAAACTACATGCAATAAAACAAGACAAAATCAAATTTCTGTTAAGAAATCCTACATTCCACGTGAAATGAGTAAAGAGTATTATTTCAAAAGGTATTGTACTCTTCCACTTAAGCGATAAAACTAGCTAGTGAATATTTAATACACTCGTGTATGGCCGGATCGCCACACGGATATGGACCTTTGCGGATGTTTTGTGCAATACGCGCTTTTTGGCGTTTAATTCATATCAACAGATATTGCAATGCAAAATATCTTTATAATACTCGGAGTTAAGCTTCATGTGATGTTTCAAATAACTCTGGCAATCACTTTGACAATGTTTTCATGACTCGATATGACGGCTGAAAACTTATCCCGGGGTTAACTGCAAGTTTGTGGGGCTTCGTTACAAATATCCAGACCACTTTAAAAGCAGGTTTAATCTATTAATCCTTCCTTAATATCTGAGTTACTTGATATGCTATACAAAACACATCTTACCTGTCGTTTCCCATGATATGTCATTCGATAATCCCAATTGGGGGTGTTGAAACGGCCAGACTAATGCAGATTTTGGTACTAGTGTGGTCGTTTATCCGCACGTGTCTGGAAAATGATGCTTTCCATCGACGTGTATGGGAAATCTCTTACCCACCGTGTTAAAGGAGACACTTTTCCAATGTAGTCAAACGAGCAGTCTTCGGTTGGTATGTCCCCTATTGAATAGCGCCTTTTCTGTATGAAGTCCTCGACTGACACAGACTTGACTTTTTCGTATACATTCTAGCATGCATTTTTAACACTATCTGACCTGGGCTTTTTTAGGACCTGTCATGGCCTGGGAAGGGGTCATTTCGGCCCCCGCTAAATAGCTTTCTTGCCCCTTGAGCTAGGAGGCTGAAACTTTCCACTCTATACCCTTTGGTTAAGCTCTAACTGAAAATGTAACAAAAAAGTCCAAGATGCTGACGCTGACGTTTCAAAAAAAACATTTTTCTGTTCATTTTTTTTTCAGTCAAAATAAAAAAAAAATTAAGTGATTTCTTCACGAAAAGTGCATGATACATTAGTAAATAATAATTTGATGTGAAATAAAATAGTTTTTCGCCATTTTTCTCGCAGAAAAGGAGGAAATTGGACGAAAGATTTACCCATGCTCCTTGTTATGCGAATAGGCTCAAAATGACCCCAATATGATAAACTACAAAGTTACGGAGTGTCAACTTCCTACCATTGTGGCCCTTTTTTATAAATCATTTTCGTAGGAATGAGAAAATCCAATAAATAAAATGTGCACTCAAGATGTTATCTTTGCTTGTATTTTAATCGCATGTATTAGTGATCTAAATTAGCCACAAATAATGGCTTTCGTCATGCCGATTGGCAATAGAGTTTAGTGCCAAAATCGCATGTTAAGATGGGGGAAGAGTCGAATCTGAAGTATAGGCAAGCCGAAAATCAACTGTAAATTATAGTCTTTCTGTCAATTAGCTGAAATCTTAGACGTTGTCGACAGTTTTGAAGGATATACTAAGCTGATTATTGATATGAATGCTCCTTCGTCTATAAATGTCGGATTGTAGGATATATCTGGTGACTTCAGATAATCGAAAGATAACGGACCCCCCTTGAGAAATACCGTATAGATAAGTGTTAAAATAAGCTGTTGATAACTTTGGTGTGTGTGGTTTGTGTAGCGATTACGAAACAAATGTTAATAGTACTACATTGATTAGAGATAACACTTTCGGGATTATCTCAGTTTCTTTGAATACAGTTGATGTTATTAAATGCCATATCAGAATTTCACATATCGACTATCCTGTATATAGATCATGACAAAATGCTGCACAGTGAAGTTCATGCTTTTAGAAGACCAACGTGACAGAGCAAAAACTATAGGACCTCCAAAGGGTGACCGAGGGTGTTTGTCGGGTTATCGGGCGAGGTGGATGGAGTGTCTTAAAGTGACGTAACACGAACGCCTGCGGTGGAGGTCTCGTTTTCACGGCTATACGGACGTTATATTGCTAAACCCCTGTTTATGTTTACATGGTACTGTAGGCCTATATAACAATATGCTAGAATTTTGGTAACAATTGGTCATGAATGGAATCAGATAAAGCTAAATCAATACTTTTCACATTGAATTGCGTAGCTGGCTCTTGTTTTGCGTTGGTGTGCAAAATAAAATGCTCGACATCGCGAAACTTCGCTAATACCGCGGTCTCCTTGGCATCCAGGATTACACGGATGTTCCTTCCGTGACTGTCAAACAGGTGCATTCGGATAAACGCGCGAATCAAAGATGTAGTGTATCCAAGCATGGTCACCACAACCGCGTTGAAGGGCCTCTCCGTCGAGAAACGCAACGTGTCCTCAGAAGTGTTGATTCCGAACTCTCGCGCAAGTACGGCATCTATATCTAAGCTTCCATGAAATAGAGGCACTTTCGTTACCTGATAACTCTTTCAAATCCACCGTCTCTGCCAGCTTTTCTGCACGTGTGAAATTTGCCACCCTCGATCACAACGCCGTTACCCGTATCGCAATTCCTGTGCGCGGGATCGATGAGCTGAGCGCGAAGAGCAGCAGCGAATGCAATGCTGCAACACTGCGTATTTGGAAAACGCGACTTGCTCAAAATACCATTCCGTGAAACATTCACAAAAGTACCTGAAATGACCTTAATTGGATTTGGTTTGCCTCTCCTGGCCGTAGGAGCAGCCGGGCCAATAAATGTTTTTTGACCGATCATCCCTTTGCTGTGACGACCTACAAAACATACACAAATACAGATCAGTTGAGATTTTTTGCCGCATATACCGGCACAACATCTCTTCAACATAGTCTACGTATTCTTTTTTTGGTTGCTAACCAAATTTTATTTTGTTGTATTCCCGGATGAGATGCCCAACTGAATTATTGAGCTGAGAGTACATCTAAGCTCATGCATATTCATGAACGTTTAGGGACTACCTTGATGAATACTTTGGCGCCGTAATGGTTTTCTTTGAAAACATTTGCTCAAAATTGTAGATCGACTCAAGTGAAGACATTTGTATGAAATTATGTAGCCAAAGCAGACAAATCAGTCTAATCTAGAAATGACTACGCATATAAGGGAAGTGGGAAGAGGTGCCGACATACTGACAGAGCCACATGACCTCACAGGATAGTCTTCTGGTTAATTTATTCTAAAGCACATACCAAGAATCTAACGATTCGTGATATGTGTTGTATCGCAGGTACGCTTTTATTGTACCTGTTCATGTGGCAACTTGGATGGCATGACCACACGGCCCCTAGCACCGGTATAAGCGGTATTAGATACAAATCTAGAGAGCTATGATGGAAATGCTCTGACAACTCGTATATTGGTAATTGGTGAGCTGTGTCGCAGTGACAACTCGTACACTGGACATTGGTGAGCTATATCGTCGTCAGATTCAGTACAACGATAGACAGACATACTTCTCAAAGCACTGGTAATATATATGCAAACTTAACCTCCTCGGACATGGAGGCCCAGTTCCTTAAGCGTTTCTTCTGTGAACAGCTGGATCAGGCCTTTCAAGTAGATGAGATTTAAAGGGGGAGTAACTGTCACTCCCAGGAAGAGCTCCATTACCCCCACCAGAAATATCAGATTTCCAGCATAAGAATCGGTCACTTTCAGGAAGAGCTCGGATATTCCCACTAAATATCAAAGATATCCAGCGGGAGCAAATCATTTCCTGGAGGAGCTCGAATAACCCCACCAAGTATCTCGGAGCAACCGTCTCTTTCAGGAAGAGCTCAGATACCCCTCATAAATATCCAAGGTCACCAGCAGGGAAAACTGGCTCTTCCAGGAAGAGCTCAGATACCCCACCAAATATATCAGATTTCGATCGGGAGCAACCATCACTCCAAGGAAAAGCTCAGATACCCCCACTAAATACCTTAGATCTCCAGCGGGGGCAACCATTTTCTCGCGGGGGCAACCATTTCCTCGCGGGAGAGCTCATATACTCCCACTACATACTTAGGGGTCACGTCCAATTAATCGAGACGCTTTCGAGATGAATCGGGAAATTTTTCGACTGAAACCGAGATGGCAGAACCGGGACCCCTGGCGACGTCTCGCGGTTCCCTCCCGGTTCTATCTCGATCGAAACGTCCCGGTTCTCAACATGGACATGAAATTTATTGGTAATCTCGAAGGGGTCCCGGTTTCTATATGTCCGTGCTTTTTAGCCGCTTCGTGGCTTCTCAGACGATCGGAGTGTTGTGCAGGCACCATATTTTGGGGCCGCTCGTCGTATACGCATATCGCGGCCCAAAATGGAATCCCGACAACGGATTTTTGTTTGAAACGTTTTTTTAAAAATATTATTCAACGTTTAATCGGTATGTCCATGTCCTGAGGTTTTTCTATCCAATTGAAATAAAACTTTTCATTTATCTTTAAAGAAAAAAAATTGATTGATATTCTCTTACCGGGGTAACTGATTGTATATCTGACGCGGAATAAATGACATATTTACCGAATACAAAGGACATAACCGGCAACCATAGAGTGTTCAACGTAATAACGCGAAATAAGACCTGAACTACGATCGATTTTGGAAAGAAATCGATATGTCATTTGTGTTAATGGCACCGACAGGTGCACTTTGCTTCCTAAATAATCTGTTGATTCCGAATCACAGAAAATAATTTCTATGTGTCGGCCATTGGCGGAGCGCGTTGTTAGTTTCACTGTGCGAAGCAATCGGTTTCATGTTCACCTCGCTTAGCGATGTTTATTTCACTCCACTATTGACCTCTTAACAATTGTCAGCCGGACGCTGGACTATTAACTGGAATTGTGAGATTTAACGGGTTTTTCTCCGTGATTTTATATTACAGTATCTATTTCCTTCTTAGTTAGGCCCGATTGATCTCAAATTAACTCGACGTGAACTTCCCTTAGACGAATTCTCTGTCAAATGTATCAAATAATAAGTTCAAACAAAGAGATTATATAAATAAAGATATATTGTTCATTTAAGACTGCCCAGAAGAGGCTCGCGGCAATATTGACAATCGGAATTGTTGATAATTAACACGTCACACCATAGTAGGTCTGTGAAGAACCGTCGGCTTCAAACCATGTCCATGTTGAAAACCGGGACGTTTCGATCGAGATAAAACCGGGAGGGAACCGCGAGACGTCGCCAGGGGTCCCGGTTCTGCCATCCCGGTTTCAGTCGAAAAATGTCTCGATTCATCTCGAAAGCGTCTCGATTAATTGGACGTGACCCCTAAGTATGTAGTGGGAGTATATGAGCTCTCCCGCGAGGAAATGGTTGCCCCCGCTGGAGATCTAAGGTATTTAATGGGGTATCTGAGCTTTTCCTTGGAGTGATGGTTGCTCCCGATCGAAATCTGATATATTTGGTGGGGTATCTGAGCCAGTTTTGCCTGCTGGAGACCTTGGATATTTAGGAGGGGTATCTGAGCTCTTCCTGAAAGAGACGGTTGCTTCGAGATACTTGGTGGGGTTATTCGAGCTCCTCCAGGAAATGATTTGCTCCCGCTGGATATCTTTGATAATTAGTGGGAATATCCGAGCTCTTCCTGAAAGTGACCGATTCTTATGCTGGAAATCTGATATTTCTGGTGGGGGTAATGGAGCTCTTCCTGGGAGGGACAGTTACTCCCCTTTAAATCTCATCTACTTGAAAGGCCTGATCCAGCTGTTCACTGAAGAGACGCTTAAGGAACTGGGCCTTCATGTCCGAGGAGGTTAAGTTTGCATATATATTACCAGTGCTTTGAGAAGTTTGTCTGACGACGATATAGCTCACCAATGTCCAGTGTACGAGTTGTCACTGCGACACAGCTCACCAATTACCAATATACGAGTTGTCAGAGCATTTCCATCATAGCTCGCTAGATTTGTATCTAATACCGCTTAGTGGGAATAATTTCTATGTGTCGGCCATTGGCGGAGCGCGTTGTTAGTTTCACTGTGCGAAACAATCGGTTTCATGTTCACCTCGCTTATCGATGTTTATTTCACTCCACTATTGACCTCTAACAATTGTCAGCCGGACGCTGGACTATTAACTGGAATTGTGAGATTTAACGGGTTTTTCTCCGTGATTTTATATTACAGTATCTATTTCCTTCTTAGTTAGGCCCGATTGTTCTCAAATTAACTCGACGTGAACTTCCCTTAGACGAATTCTCTGTCAAATGTATCAAATAATAAGTTCAAACAAAGAGATTATATGAATAAAGATATATTTAAGAAATAAAGACCTCGGAAATCGGTTTCAAATTTCCCAGATAAACACCAGTTGGCACGAGTCCAGCAGTTTAGACCCGAGGCCGCAGGTCGAGGTTTATCTGGGAAATTTGAAACCGATTCCCGAGGTCTTTATTTCGATTCGGACATGCAAAATCGAGTATTTATTACGAAATTCTGTTAAATTAACTAAAATATGTTAGTGTAGGCCTTCCACATTGATCAAATAAATTTTTGAATGAGGCGTCACATCCCAGCTGGTCAATGCGAACATTGTTGCAAACTGCGAGGAAGTATACATTACGCGCGCGCTCACTATAGTTATCCCCGTCAGCCGACAACGTCACAGCACTACAGGTGTTCGCTGGTGTTTATCGGGAATTCAACACCAGTTTCGGTACAATGCTATAACATTGAGGCGGACTGGGGGTATGTTCGAATGTTCATTTAAGACTGCCCAGAAGAGGCTCGCGGCAATATTGACAATCGGAATTGTTGATAATTAACACGTCACACCATAGTAGGTCTGTGCAGAACCGTCGGCTTCAAACCACAGGGAGGGGGCGGAGGGTTAATTTCTTTGAAAGAAAAAAACTGGAACAACAATTGGACGGCTGAGGTGTGAAGACGTGAATTTGACTTTCTCTGTGTTTACAGCAACGCTTTGTTATGTTTGGTTTTCACATAGTGTGAACTTGCTATATTTTGCTTATTCTGGTGGAGTTTGATAAGGATTTTAGCCGTGTAGGGCTTTGCCCTGTTTTCCTGTCGGGCGTTAGCCTGTATCTGGCGTTTTTTCAAGATGTCGAAGCCTATCAGTTTCAACTTGGCTGCGAAGCCGTCTCGGACAATGTCGGTTTGTATCCCAACGAGAGAAGGTGCGGCGTTTTCCAATGCATATCATCGAGATTTAGGACGTATTCTTGCCAGTACGATTGATATCAGGAAGGTATTAGTGTCTACAGAAGAACTTTTCAAAAAGTGTTTCTATATCTATACCTATCCTCTTCTGTCTTCTAGGCCTAATGGCCTGTTACAGATCACTGATATTGACATAGTTTGCAGCAAACATGTCGTGTACTGGCGTTTGGCATGTTTGGCAGAAACGAAATGAACTGAGATGAGTGTCCACTCTACTTTTGAATGAGAGCAAACTGGGTGCGGATACCACGGTGTCAGGAAGCGAATTCCACAAGTTACACACACGTAGACCATTACAGCTATTCAATAAATCAATATTTACATTTAATACAGTTTCATTGTCATTTTCATCATCACCATCAATTAATGCACCATTTCTCAGCATGTTGTCATCATTTAATATTAAATTTCCATCATCATCATCATAATTTAGCGCCTTTGCTCCGTCATTACCATTTGATGCATCTTCAGTGTTTCCAGTAGATATTGTTGTAATGGCTCTATCACAGCAAAGTGTTTTACCACTGGGATTTAATACATTTACTTGGACATTTAATACATTTCCATCATTACTCCTGATTGCTGCATAATCAAATCCATAATGATCTGGATTTCGCAAACTTTCACAGAGGGGGTCATCAACTCGGGCCAGAATCCTAGAATAAACCCGCGGAGAAAGAATGGTCGACCGTCTTTAATTTTTGTCTTTGAGTATCCTGGGACGTTTATTGACTATCTTCCAATTTCTGATGGTTGCCCCTCTTCACCCTGCATCTCCCTTTGTTTGATCTCCTGGGTAAGTGTGTGTCGCCTCGCTCTCTGTTTGGGGGTCATGTCGGGCTTGACAGATAGTGGTGTTGTCTGACGAAGTACTTGGGATTTCCTTAGGAAATCTAACTTCCTCTCCAGATTTGTGAATGTAACACGAAGGGGGCGCGGTTCGTTTTTTTCCCTTGACTCCGACTGTCGGGCACCGAGTCTTCTGGACTTCTCTTTCACCAGTGATTCTGAGTTTAAGTTTAAGCCCTCAAATAACTGCTCTAATTTAGCGATGTCATGTGCGACTCTGATTACAAGATCCTCGCTCTGAGATTCTTCCATCCCAAATATCACAACATTGTTCTTTCTCTCTTCTCGATCTCTCATTTCTTCAGATATCTCATCACATCTAGTATCGATTGACGTGATATGTCTGTCTACTTTCTCTGTCATCAGATGTAGGTTACTTCTCAACTCTGTGATCATTTCTGTATTTGGTTTGACATTTAGGTCCAGTTGACTAACCTGCTTCTTCATGTTGGCTTGTTCCTGTTCGAGTCTAGACACAGATGTCAAAACATGTTTGGTTACATTTTTTGCAGTACCAGTGTATGCATACATCGTCTTTCATCAGAATTTTGTAGGTATCTAAACCAACTTTCTCACACTTTATGTGGTGCCAACATTTGCAAATTTCACAACACATGGGTTTATCGTCCTCTTTGACTACTCTAGTGCATGTCCCATACACATCATCCTTCTTAATTTCAGTTAAAGCGGTACCGCTTGCGGGTATGTCGTCTTCAGGAATTATCTCACAGTCAGTTGAACTAGTTTGACCGGGTGTTGTTGTTGGAGTCGGTGTCTTTGACATAGGCCGTGTTCCAATTCTTTCTCTATCTTCGACTTGTTGTAGTCCATCATTTCCGAGAACTAAATTGAGAGGTTGCAGTTTACCTGTATACGGCATAATTCTATATTTGCTTGAAGAGAAGGAGTCAAGAACTTGAAAATGTCCGTCCTGTTTTGCGAGGAATCGAAGATGGCGGCAGGATGATGAAAAACGCTCAGAGTTCTTTAAAAAAGATTCACTTCCACAGTTATCCCGCGTACGTATGCTTGTCCCATCATTATTTCACTTGTTGTGGGTGCTCTGCCAGTTTCGAAGGTAAAAATCAGCCATTTCCTTCAGATGCGCGTCCCTGACTCTCACCCGAACCACAAATGAACACTGATGACAAATGCTTCAACCTTGAACAACATTCAACAAATGGCCTATGCCAAAGTGAGTACTGAAGGGGCGCACAATGCTCTACTTATGAGAGCGGATTTCTTCATTGGCGATGTGAAGTGGCATATTTCTCCGGCGAGTTCATCGTATCTGAATGTCACAGCACATTGAGCCCCGGACGAGATGTTGGACGAAACTATTTCCCAGGCTTTAAGACCGTACGGAGAGTGTTGGGGAGTAAAGAAGCCACTTTTGTCCGAGTCGGATTTTACCAATGTTCGGACGGATATACGGATATACAGTGTCACAAACAAAGGTATGTGCCGAACCTCATCGATTTTAATGGCGATGTGGTCATGTTCACTTATCCCGGACAAGTTCAAGAATGTCGAAAATGTGGACAGAGCCGACACAAGGCCCATGAATGTGAGTCAAAATGGTGTATAAATTGTGATGGTTTTCCCCCTAATGAAAGTCCCATGATGGAATTCAGTGCCCCGTAAAATGTCGTGTTTGTGGTTCTCCGTCACACAATTCAACTGAATGTTGTGCGCGAGTGTGGTCTTGCGCGACAAGAGTGAAAAATGTAGGAAACGAATGTGGTTTCTGGATCTGATTTAGAAGGTGAGATAGTTGTGTTGGGTAATTCAAGTGAGAGTGATCGTGGTGAGAGTGATGAAGGGCAAATGGAGGAAGACGACTGTGAGTTTCTGATTGATGCGGAATCACTTGCAGGTGATAAAGAAAGTGACAACGAAGAGGATTTTGATAACGAGAGTACGCAGTCAGCTTATCTTGGAGCAAATGAGATGCTGACGTACATGTGAATGGGGATGGGGTATCTGGCGATGCCGTGTCTCCGGCTAAATCGCTGGTGAAAAAGCCAAAACTAGCTGGTGATGTGCCCTCAGTCGAACAGGCTGAGAAACCTATATCTGGTAAATCTGGGTCCGACGGGGAGACCGGTTTTGAGCCTCATAAGCCAACTTGCCAAACGAGGACCGATTGCCACAGTTCTGAAGTAGACAAAGATTTAATTGAACAAGAAGAACAATCGATGGAAGTTTCACAAGAAACTATGACCCGGTGCCAGCACAAATAGACAACTTGTCTTTGCTTGAACACAGACAAAGAGCCGTGTTGGCTAGGAGAGTCAAGAAAAGGCGTGCTAAGAAAAAAATGAACAATGAACAATTGTGCTTTCCCCAATGTATTGTTTTGTTAACCCTTTCACAAAATAACAATGTATATCTATGTTCTATTATTTCTCACTACAATGACAGCTTGTGATAATGTGCGTGTAGAACGTGAACGGTCTTCGGGACGACGTGAAAAAAGCTCAAGTCAAAGAGTGGGAATTGTAATAAGATACTCTGTCGATTGCAATATTAAAAATGTCCAGAGGTGCCCTCACGGTCGCTTTATTGTGATAAATGCTGATATCAATAACACTGCTGTAAAATTAGTGTGCATTTATGCTTCTAATAACCTATGTGATCGGAAAGCATTTGTAAGTGATATTGATAAGTTGATCGGTGGGAATCATGTCATTATCCTTGGTGGAGATTTTAATTTTGTGTCTAACAATGATCTAGATAAGTATGGTGGTGATGCAAATTCTAGAAATGATGGGAAAGTCAAAATGGATTCTATTAAGAACGACTTTGACCTGTCTGATATATTCAGGAAAAGTATCCCAATAAAAAAGTATATACATGGTCAAGAGGTCAAATAGCTACGAAAATTGATCGTTTTATTTATCAAATGTATTGTGTAATTCGGTATCTTTATCTGACGTTGTTCATGTGGCTTTTTCGGATCATTCTTGTGCCTTTTTCTACACGACTTTTATTGATGTTTTATCTTGGGGACTTGGCTACTGGAAATGCAATGTGCCTATTTTAATTGATCCGAATTTTGAGGGCAGAATTGAAATTTTATACTCTGAGATTTTCGATAATGGTAATTTTGCGAGTGTAGTAGAGAAATGGTATGAGTTTAAAGACAAGTCTAAGCAAGAAATTCGCCAATTTTCGATCGAGAAAGCCAGGTCCTCGAAGAAAAAACTTCTTTATCTTAATTTAGATTTGAACAGGTTAAAACCTGTCCCTGTGCTCAACAACGATAAGATAAAAGATTTAAATCCACAATAAACGCCTTACAAACTGAGTCAAAAAGAGGGTCTGTGATTAGGGCTTAGGGGGTACATTTTCAGGAGAGTGAAAACCGTCTAAATACTTCCTTAGGCGAGAGAGTGTCAGAGGTAGAAAGAAAATGATTAAAAATCTTAAATGTCACTGATGTTTCGATATACCATGTGAGACAAAGTGAAATATCTGGTTGTGTTCGACAATATTACACTGAATTGTATAAGAGTCAGGAAACCGATACATATTTTTTTACCTTTTTTAAATGAAGCTGATAGTGGTGTGTGTGAGGGAGGTATGACGAAAGATGAGCTGTATTGTGCACTGAAAGATATGTCGAATAATAAGTCACCAGGTGAAGATGGTTTACCGGTTGAGTTTTATATGAGATACTGGTCAATTATTGGTGACACGTATACACATGTTGTAAATATTTGTTTCAATAAAGGATGTTCGAGTCCAAGTCAAAGATCCGGGCTCATTACTTTATTATGTAAAGATCCTAATAATGGTGAAGATATAAAGAACCTGCGCCTAAATTAGTTTACTTAATGTTGATTACAAGATCGTTTCAAAGGCATTATGTAATCGCCTCAAGAAAGTTATTGAAAATATTGTACATCGGAACCAAATTGTGGTATTCCTGGGAGATCTTTTTTGGATAACCTTCATTTGTTGAGAAATACGTATGATTATGTGGAATTAAAAGGATATGGCGGCTTGTTTTTTGAACTTAGACTAAGAGGAAGCCTTCGACCGAGTTGACTGGTCCTTTTTGTTTAAATGTCTTGGAAAATATAAGTTTGATCCCGATTTCTGCAAATGGGTAAAACTGCTATGCACTGATATATCGAGTCGTGTATTGGTTAATGGCCATCTCACCGATAGCTTTGTACTAAATAGAGGTGTTAGACAGGGGTGTTCCATTTCTCCGTTGTTATATGTTTTAACTCTAGAACCCCTTATTGCTGCTGTCATAAACTGTGAGTCAATCCAGGGTGTCAAGATTCCTGGTACGAATCTTGAAGTAAAGGTAACTGGTTTTGCGGATGATGAAACAGCAGTTGTCATGGACGAGGAATCTGTACGACACGTAGTTGAACTTGGTGATAAATTTGAGGAAGCCTCCGGAGCCCGACTTAAATGTCGATAAGAGCTCAGCTTTGCCCATTGGGAAATGGAAAAGGGATAATCTCCCTGTTCCGGGTTTTAAAATTGTAGATAATGCTAAAATATGTGGGGTATTCAATGGCGGGAACAGCATGGACTTAAACAGTAATCATGTTCTAAATAAAGTGAAGAAGAATGTAACACGTTGGTCGGGAAGATATTTAACGTTAAGGGGAAAAGGTATTTTAATGAACACTGTTGCCTACTGGCGGTATTGTGGTATACAGTTCAGTCAACTGTTTTATTGAAACAATGTGTAGTCCAATGTGTACAGAATGTGTTTAAATTTTTGTGGAATGCAAAGCCTGAGAATATCAAGAGAAATGTTTTGTACAATAGGTTTGACAAAGGAGGGTTGAATATTCTGAACGTCGAATGTAAGCTGAAGACTTTCACAGTCAAACATTTGCTAAAGTTGATTTATGGTACAAATGCTGACTGGAAATACTTTGCTATTTATTTGTTAGGCATTTCTTTACGTAATGTGTGTCCAGAGTTCACAAGACTTGGCATTCCGCATGCAATGAACCCTTCTGGATATTATAGGTTTGCGTTAAATGCTTGGGGAGAATTTTACGTCGGACAGGTACATGATATCCTTCCGCTGAAGGAACGGCTACTGAGGAGAAATGTATGTACGCATGATGGATGTGTTTTTTCCCCGGTTCGGAAACGAGGAACCACTTATTCATAGAATGTCAAATTGTTAAAAAAGTGTTCTCGTATTTTAAGCGAAGCTGTTTGTTATATGGGCAATTTTTCCCTACGTTAAATGAGCAACATCTATTACACAAATTATTTGATGTTCATATGAGAAAAGACGAAACAGCAATGTATGTGTACATGATTAATGTATTTCATTTCTGTATTTGGCGTGCCCGGAACGAAGTCGTATTTCAGGGTGAAAATCATAATTGTATAATTAAGGCTATTCGAGTTTGTGTGAAATCACGTATATGTGTAGAACATTACAGAATGGAAGAGTCTGTCTTCAAGAGAGTTTGGTGTAAATATAATGCCCTGTGTACAGTTCGAAACTCAAAAGTAATACTTTTGCTATAATATAATATGTCTATTGAAATGTCTTTAAGGTAAGCGGTTCGTTTCATTTGTGTACTGGCCACTGTATGAGATCCATATCTGTCTGTGATATTCTCTATTTTATTAACATTGGGTTCTCACTGCCTCAATGATTTGTATATATTCCGGTGAATAAATTATTTTTTTCATTTCAAAAGAAAAAAAGAAGAAAAAACTGAAACATCTTTAGCAGGCGTGGCTTAATAATATGCTTACGTTTTGCTTCCTGTGTCCAGCAAATTAACCAAATAATGAAAGTAATTAACGCCCAATTCAGGGCGTAATGACGTTTTGGACCTACGGTCACACACGTTTTATTTTCAACCATTGCTTTGTCCATGAGAACGGCTGACAAGGAGTTCTCAAAAACTTCGATCGAGCGTTTATGTTGAAATTCTCCGCTCTCTAATGAATTTCCAGATGATCCTGCGGCCTTCAATGTCACTATTTGTCTGAATAACGGGAGAATCTCTAAAGAAAAAGTCAAGTCTAGCTGCCATCAAATAAATATTATCAATAAAGATTTTCTTCCATTCTGATATACTTTCAGAACAACATATGTAATTATATTCTAGACTTTATTTATTTCAATACACAGTTCCTGGACGTATAATGAGCCAGCTAACATCATATCAGTGGGTGATGATTCTTTCTTCCCATGCAGACCCTGTCACTCCAGATATCCAGATAGACTTACAAAATAATATTAAATTATACATTTTCAATCTAATTCATTATCCGTCTTTTAATGCATATGTATTCGCCTAGACTAATTTCGCTACCACAGAGAACTATATGTATATATTACGAGCATACGCCTAATGAATGGTTTAAATCATTTGAAGGCATCCCGATTCCATTCTCGAAGCAATTCTATTGATTTCGAGGTGGATCAAGATGGTATTGTGCTTCGTGAGAAAACCGGGGACAAACCGGGACAACAATCGATAGAGATAAACCGGGACTGTTCGAGACGAGATATTTATCGGTATTACCCGGTTATCGAAAAACCGTCTCGATCGATTGGACGTGACCCCTTAAGATCTCCAGCAAGTGCAACTGTCACTCCCAGGAAGAGCTCAGATACCTCACCAAAAGTCTCTTATCTCCAGCGGGAGCAACCTTCACTCTCAGGAAGAGCTCACTTCAGACAGATACTCCCACTAAATATCTAAGATTTCCAGCATGGGCAACCTTCTCCTCGCCGAATAGCTCAGATACTCACACTAAATACCTAAGGTCTCCAGCAGGGGCAACCATCTCCACTTGGAATAGCTCGGATACTTTAACTAAAACGAAAATTCGTCAGTATTAAAGCGGACATCTTGAACTTTTTTTTGCATGTTCGGGCAGAGTATAGTGTTGTACGTTTCAGTCTCCTAGATCAAGGAATAAGAAAAATATATAGCGGACCAGGGACGATCCATTTCGAATCCACAAAGTCCATTCCAAGAACCCCTGACTGAATGGCGTCCACTTGCATGTCATACTGAGGCTGATAGAATGGCTAAGGCAGCCCCAGATAATGAGGTTGATCCTGTTGGAATCCCATATAGCGCTTGCAGACCCTCTATCTGTACTTATGTGAGAAAGCTGTTTCAATCTTTATGGGATACTGTGAATAATAACAAACTTCGTGAGTACAAAAGAACTGTAGGCTATACTCATCTGAACAGTCAGAAATGTTTCGATCAATCCATGATCAGGCGTTGTAGAATCGGCCATACGCCATTAACTCACGAATATTTACTAAAAAAGGGCAAGTCCCAAGGTGTATCTCATGCCACGATGATATCCCACTGAAACACATTCTTATGGACTATAGCTTTTAAGATTATAAGAGATCCTTTTTATCTAGCAGCTGCTTCAGAAGATCTTTTTAGTCGGGTGAAAGAAGACTATCTTTGTTTGATCGTCGCTATATGGTTGAAATATTGCTGAAAGCTACGTTAAATCTTAATTCTCTCTCTCTCATCCTGCCTATACATTAACATCACCATTACCCACATTCCCTATACCTACAACCTGGCCATCCCCAATTAACTAAGATTTTAGCTTTCTCTTATAAGTTTTGTATACGTTGATAAAGAGTTTAATATATTACCGATCGGTTTCAGGGAATAATTTTATGAAACAATTTATGTTGCAATTGTTTTATGTTAAATTCCATGGGAGGGCTATGTGGAAGGACCCAAATATCTGGTATTGGAATTTCTTTACAAAGGTTACTCTGTTTTGCACAGAATACGGTGTCCGTATAAATCTAACCAAAGATATCCAATTCCACATATATTCTATTTAAGTGATATAAGTAATGAAGAATAAGGAAGTTTCAATCAATATGAATGAGCTGAACATTGAACAAAACTAGTAAATAAATGGACTTCGGATTCAAAGTCATGTCACAGTTTGTTGGTGTAGCGGGCCCCAATAATGTAAGGAAATCGGGTCGTCCAAAATACTATTTAATCTACATCACCCTCATAATGTGATAAGCTTTCTTCAAAGGTATTACTCACTATGAACATACCGACTGTGCGAAGATGCGATTCTGTGGAATATGCATTTGCTTGCCTTTATGCCATTCCACCTAAAATTTAAAATCATATTGTTCGTTTTTTCTGGAAAATTCGAAGTCGGAAACTATACAAAATGTCCGTCTTTTTTATAACGTGTAATCTTAGTTTTCTAACACGTTGATTAACATATACTGTTGTGTTGTGCTGATCACGAAAGAATGCATATCAATAATATAGTTCGTCAGATATAAAATATCTCCTTTTTCTGCCTTTACTTGGAGATCAGAGATCGTGTTATGGGGTTCCTATCCTTAAGCCTTATCCTAATGTCCGGAATCGGGTTCAAATGCTTGTTCCTGTTTGAGATGATTTGTTTTTGTTAGAATACTTAGAATTTTGTTTGACTGTCGCTATATAACTGAAATATTGCTTCTTTTTTGATGTTCAATAAATCAAACTTTCCAAGGTCAACCTTAATTCTCTCCCTCTCTCGTGTCACCTCAGCTGATCAGCTGCTGGTTGGTAAAATCACTTGCCCCATCTTTTAACTCGGGAGAATATTTTGAACTTGTGATGGCTGACATTATTTAATATATATGTACTATTTATTATGCTTAGAATAATGTATAATTTGTCAAATATTACATGAAAATATGCCAGCTATGACCAGTTCAATATATTCTCTTCGGTTACAAGAGAGAGGGCAAAGAGAAGCTACACGAACCAGAAGCTGATCAGCTGAAATACAAGGGTCTAGTACGTCATTCAATATTCAGGCGTCCGTAATCTATGGATCTGATTCAAATAATAGCATTTGCACCAAATAAGAGTAATAGATCATGGTATACATAAAATTGGCTAGTTTACTGCAAGAGAGGTTTTCAATTATGCTGGCAAGACCTCATGTTGCTCCAGTAATATCGAATTCTTATCGCTGATCAGTATATTCTTAATCCGTATGATTTTCGTTGTAAAGTCGTTATCTAGAATGTAATGTATCTCAAGTCACGCTTTGATTGTGACTGTTTGTATATGAACACTTCGAACTTGTAATACATCAGGGATTATTCTAGCTCAAAATCTTTCATCTACGCAATTGCTGAGTTATCGACTTGTTTTCGTTGGAATACTTAGAATTTTGTTTGATCGTCGCCATATAGCTGCAATTGCTGAACGCGACGTTAAACCTCAATTATCTCTTTCTCTCTCTGGTCGTGACCTGAACTGGCAGTCTTTGAAAACAAATAACATCAGCTGACAGATTCTGCGGAGAAATTTAGCATTAGCTGACAGACTATGAAGAAACATCAGCTGACAGACTAGGGAGACATTTAGCATCACCTGGCAGACTATGAAAACATTTGTATCAGCTGACAGACAGTTAGACTATGAAAACATTAACATTTATAAGCTGGCACAATTTGAACACATTAACATCAGAGATAACAGCCTCTGTAAGTTACATCACATTAGCATCTGCTGGAACTGTAATATTACATATTCTTCGGAAAGAGACGTCCTTCCCTGGACGTCCAGTCATACGTAGTGCTCGAGTGCCGATTTGAATTCAACCTCCCCATAGTCATTTAAATGTGTTTTGGATGACGGAAAGTTCATAGGATCCAGAACACATAATCATCTCAGTTTTGGCGCAAAGCCTGTGCTATTTCAGTACGAAGCTCTTGAGGCACTGGTTTCAGTTCTGTCGCAAAATGATGCTTGAGGTAAAAGGTTTCAGCATGTTGTCTACCAGGGGTTTTAACCAGAAGTCTATACTGTGAAGTCATGTGGCTCTGTCAGTATGTCGGCACCTCTTCCCACTTCCCTTATATGTGTTGTAATTTCTCGCATGAACACTTCCGTCATGCGCAATAGTCAAACGAGCACTACAGTTGCTCATGGCTCAACCAGTTACAGCAGGCGTCTCCCGTTGGACCCTGTCTTGGTCATCGGTTAAACAGGAACACTCCTCGGGCTTCTGAAGACAGGGGTTCTAGATTTTCTCATCCTGTAAATTCAGGATTCTCTGTCACATCTTGGGGATCTTTGAGAAGATAAGTATATGCTCTTGAAGCCCAGCTGCCACAACATTGACAGTAAGCAAAACATCTGCGGGGAAGCTGGTGCATGCAATCATGTCTGGCCTGCACATCTCGTCACGTATGCCTTTGCTCGTTCTTTAATCCATGGCTCGTTCTTTGATTCATATATGTCTTCAAAGGCATCAAATTGTTCATCATGTAACTGTGTATGCCTCGGATTTTGTGGGGATAATGTAAGCCATCTTGTTGGAACAGCTCTGATCATCTTTCTCATAGGTTTTCCTTTAGCCTTGAATGTGTTCTCCAAATGTCTTGCCGCTCAGGAGTTATGTGTGTTTAGGTGCACAAATGGAAGTGCCAGAAGATAATTTCTGCATTCGGCGTGGATTAGATGGCCATGAATGTCACGGAGCAGCTTCTGCAGACCACCTCGTATTCCGGACATTGTATTTGCCGTATCTATTGATGCAAAGTATTTCCTCATTTCAAGTCCATTCTCTATTGCCGAGTTTATCAGGATGGTTTTTAGACCTAATGCTGTTTTGTCCGTCACTCTCGCCAGGTCGGCAAAGTCGACAACAATTTGCTTATTGTCGTCAACTGCCCTCGGGTATATCAGCATTTCCTCTCTGTTGGCAACATCCTGGTACTCGTCCAACAGAAGAGTGAACATGGACGTACCCCTGAAGAAGGTGAGTGTTTTCTCCGTCACCCATTTATTGATGCTCTCAAACATTTCATAGAGAGAAAGCACACTGGTGTACTTGGCATTTCCTGAAGACATTTTGAGAAACTGCCCAAGTACCGATTTGTGGTGTGTTTCCCCAACAAAGGTCACCAGGTCTCGGTGGGTGGATGTTTGTCAATTCTTCTTCGTTATGATGAAAATAATAATCTGGAACAGCTTCTGCAGGGCTTTAGTATTATTCTCTCGCGTCTTTTTCGGGGATTTTAAATACCCTTGCGATGCCAAATTAGTCTCTGTCAGTCATCTTTGTGGCCACAGCATTAATCTGCTTCTGAAAGTTCTCGTGTGTTTTTTTGTTGCGGTGCATCGATTGGACTCCAATCAAGGCTTGGGAACAACAACGACAACAGACGTCGGATCGAGATCTCCGGACAAGATTCAAGGATTAAAATAAGTTTAGATAAAACTACACAACGATGTGGGCGTGTAAATATCAGCAAAACACTTTTTTGTGCTCGCAAACGTGCACAATATGAAAAAAATACGAGAAACTGAATTGGTCGAGGGAAAACTCAATAAAAAAACCCCCTCTGAAATTCAGTTTCGAAATTTATCATCGTGATTACCACGATGAGAAATCGGCTAGAAAAAAAATCATGCACATAGGTTCATACGGCCCTTAGCCCTGGGTTAAGCGGAATAAGAATCAAGTTACGAAACGTAGCGCCTTAGATATTGCACGCTACGCGTATTTTGCTATCAGAATGCGATATGTATCGCCAAAGTTGAGAAACTTTTATTACTGTCCAGATAGGGATAGTTTAGGATGTCGAAATTGTAATCATCTCTTTTGTCGTAAAGTCGGCTAGAGAGAAGACCTACTTCATTTTTATGGAGATATATATCCAAATATGATGTGCCGTTAGGGCCATCTGAAGTTTTCATTTTTACAGGGATATAGGTCTACATTTTATATGCCGTTATTGCAATCTGTAGTTTCAGTCAAATCCTGTGGAGATGAAAAATAAGTCGCTGGTCACTGCACAGACAGGATCTGCTTTGTTCTCTCAGTAATGTGCAAAAGGCGAATTGTCCTCCAAGTCTTCCGTACGGCCCTTTGAATGCTTGCAAATACGAGAGAAGTTATAACGATAGTTTTGAAGAAACCTGCAATAACTACATTTGCACTGACGTACAATTTGCCTACATTGTCACATATGGGAAATATTTACATAGGACCCATAGAAATATAACAAGACTTGCCCTTTCATTTGGTCCAAGTAAAAATGAGAAAATAGAATAACCTAAACAAAAGAGGGCATAACGGTAAAGAGGCACAAAATTGGAAAAAACAAAAGAAAAGAAATAAATTCTAAAAATATTACTTTCCACGTTATGACGTCACCATGGCGTCATCAAATTATCATTTGGAAGCCCGGTTAAGGATACGTACCCCCTGGGACATTTCTGTTCACCCCTTTATACTTTGTCTTCTGTAGCAATAAATATTCAACATACCAATAATAATGTATATATTTTATGAAGGCGTATTTCCCGATGAATTCACGTATGTAATTTATATAACTGCTACTACCATGTAGAAATTATTCAAAATTTAAAAATATGAAATGAAAACCATAACCTCGATTTTTCAATTTAAATTTCGTGAAAACCTTATTCCAAAGTTGACCTTGGTCAAAGACAACTATAACTAATAAACGGCGTATCGGTTTTTCAAATTTCTGCCTAGTTTCATTTTTATAGCATTTTAACAAAACAAATTGACAAAAACCGGTTATCTTATTACTTTCTACAGTAAACATTGAATAATTACAAAACTAAGCTGAACTTATAAAAAGCTGAGACGCCGTTGACTAGACAGCGTAAATAACAGGCATGCCAAATTTCGCAAGCACACATGAATACCTTTCGAGAAATAAGAGTTGATATCTTGAATTTTGACAAAAAATGAAATGCTAGAAATCGGGCAAAAACCGTCGGGCTATACATATTCCAATGGGTACTAATTGCGCACCACTGTTGGCTGACATGTATCTGTTCTCTTATGAATATGACTATATGCAGGCGCTTTCAAAAACCGATCCATTCAAAGCCCGTTCCTTCGCATTCACCAAACGCTATATAGACGATCTTCTCGCTGTGGATAATCGCTATATAAATGACGCAGTGAAGGATATATATCCACCTTCACTGGATTTGAAGGAAACTACAGATAGCCCTACATGCACATCATATTTAGATCTATATCTCTACAAAAATGAAGCGGGCATTCTCTTTCGTCGACTTTATGACAAAAGAGATGATTACAATTTCGACATCGTAAACTATCCCTTTCTGGACAGTAATATTCCAATGGGACCTGCATATGGCGTATACATATCACGCCTAGTAGCATTTGCTAGATCCTGTGTTAAATGTGACGATTTTAATCAACGTCACAAAACATTGTTGCAGAAACTTATAAAACAGGGCTACACCACCAAGCGCCTCCACTCAAAGTTTCTCAAATTTGGCGATACATATCGCACGCTGATAGCAAAATACGAACGTAGCGTACAAGATCTATGGCGTTACGTTTCGTAACTTGTGTCTAATTCCGCTTAACCCGGGGCTAGGGGCCGTATGAACCCATGTACTTCAAGATCCTCATGGTGCTCATATGAACAGTCACAATCAAAGCGTGACTGAGATACATCATTCTCTAGATAACGACTTTAGAACGATTATTATGGATTAAGAATACTGATCAGCGATACGGATTTTATATTTTTGGAACATCATGATGTCTTGTCGGCATCATTGAAAACTGTTGACCGCTTCTCTCTTGCAGGAAACTAGCCTATGTTTATGTATACTATGATTGTCTTTCTTGAATTTGGTGCTAATACTGTTATATGGATATAAAATAGGTTTTTGGATTATGGACGCGGATATTCTTTAATGGACGACGGCTGAATTATGAATGACGGACTAGACGCTTGTATTTGAAGGAATAATTCTAATATTTCTCATGAATTCTGTTATAAAATATATTTTGCAATCTGCCATATAGAACCTAGTCACCAACCTACTTATTCCAGATATCTTTTGTACAAACAGTATTCATTATAGTGGTTTAAATCCAATTTAAACTTAACTTGCTAGCCTGAAATACTTTCACATCTTTACTGATCACCACACAGTGGGTGTCTTAAGCAAAGCCCAGGCCGCTCTTCTGCTTATTATTAATAAGTCAGACGATTAGGCTGCATTCAATCAGAGCTCAATACACACTCCTGCAATCATTAACGCCTCACAATACAAAGTCGCGTGAAAGGTTAACCTGTTACCAGCGGGGCACCCGGCCGTCCAACGTCATCTGTTCAACGTGTACTCCACCTAGTTTAGAAACAAAATTTTCAAACCTACGTTTGAGTCACTTATTATTGGAATTCTGATTTCATTTTATCACCAAAACCTAGGCCGAACACTGAATATTTAAAATGACAAATGTTTATCAGGTTGAGGGGGGGGGGGATCCTTAAACGGATTCGGTAGACAATGATCTAATATGCTGAATGTGAAAAGTTTTAGCTCTCTGACAGCAGGAACAATAAAAATATCCAAGGATTTATAACCCACTCCAGAATGTGATGAGGGAGGGTTCAGAAAGTGTGCTACAACTAACACTAAGCTACTCGTCTGTGTTCTCTCTGAGTAACTGTTATCACATATGGGGAACATCTACTTACAAAAAAAATTGCAAAGATCATCAGCCAAATTTGATACGTCACATGGTACCAGCAGAATTGGGAGAGCAAATGAAAATAGAAAAAAATATTGACAGTTAATATTGACAGTTATTACAACGTCGTAAAATGATAATACGAAGTTTTGTTAACTTGCGTCAATAGAAAAGGACCGGCACCCAAAGTGTGAAATATTTCAGCTCTCCAGAAACAGAAATAACTTTCGAGGAACCACACTCTCTCCCCAAGTTTCAGTTCGAAACTAGGAGACGGGTAGAGTTAATAAAGCGTGTTATGCTACCGTTAAGTTGCCGATCTGCAACGGTAATCACATGGATATCATCTACGGACATAATACCTCTTCAAAAACATTACTAGAATTTGACACGTCAAGTGGTTTCGGTGGGTGAAATTTGATGCCCATGGACTATTTGACATAGACAAATCACTTTGTATATCTATCATTCAATACTTTGTAAAAGCGTTTACAATTCCCTAGATGATTGTCTAAGCTCATGTTACAAAAGGAAACGCTATCTTGTAATATTCCTAGGGCGGCTGTCCATCACGAAGCGATTTATCGCCCCTTCGTCACAATAAAATATGCTTGCAGCCACTGTACATGCAGTCCTGTACCCAAATATTGGTCTCAGCAAGTTGATAGTAACAAGATCAAATACAAGCGTATGGTCCGTCATTCATACTTCAGCCGTCGTCCATTAAAGAATGGACGTCCATAATCCAAATTGGAGTTATATGCAAGAAGTGGGAAAAATTGACGACGTCTGGCGACTAAAAAGCAACCATATGACTCTACAGGGAAGAATTCATAGACACCCAACATTCAGACCCAAGAATACGGAGGAATCTCGGGCGTAGCCTTAGTATCTCAGCCGCGCTTTTATTGCAGTTGTTCATGTGGAGACTATGAAATATCCACAACTCATCTGATGTCAATGGACCTATTCTATATAACAATATTAGCACCAAATTAAAAAAGACAATCATAGTATACATAAACATTGGCTAGTTTCCTGCAAGAGATAAGCGGTAAACAGTTTTCAATGATGCCGGCAAGACATCATGATGTTCCAAATATATCAAATCCGTATCGCTGATCAGTATTCTTAATCCATAATATTTTTTGTAAAGTCGTCATCTAAAGAATGATGTATCTCAGTCACGCTTTGATTGTGACTGTTCATATGAGTACCATGAGGATTTTGAAGTAGATGGGTTCGTACGGCCCCTAGCCCCTGGTTAAGCGGAATTAGACACAAGTTACGAAACGTAACGCCATAGATCTTGCACGCTACACTCGTATTTTGCTATCAGCATGCGATATGTATCGCCAAATTTGAGAAACTTTGAGTGAAGGCGCTTGGTGGTGTAGCCCTGTTTTATAAGTTTCTGCAGCAATGTTTTGTGGCATTGATTAAAATCGTCACGTTTAACACAGGATCTAGCAAATGCTAGTAGGCGAGATATGTATACGCCATATATGCAGGTCCCACTGGTATATTACTGTCGAAATTGTAATCATCTCTTTTGTCATAAAGTCGAGGAGAGAGAAGGCCCGCTTCATTTTTATGGAGATATGGAGATATGTCTAAATATGATGTGCCTGTAGGGCTATTTGTAGTTCCTTCAAATCCAGTGAAGATGGATATATATCATTCACTGCGTCATTTATATAGCGATTATCCACAGCGAGAAGATCGTCTATATAGCGTTTGGTGAATGAGAACGAACGGGCTTTGAATGAATCGGTTTTTGAACGCGCCTGCATATAGTCATATTCATAAGAGAACAGATATAGGTCAGTCAACAGGGGTGCGCAATTATGAACATCTAAGTTCATAATCTACCGTAGATTAGTTTATAAACTGAATACGTCGACGTGAAGGAGTTCTGCTTGATAGCTAAATTGACGAATCAGAACCGCAATATTTTATGATGTTCATTGGACATTTTGTGGAATTTCGGAGATATAGTGTCATCCCCATCAAAATAAATAAAGATGCTCGTCTTATATGATAGAGTATGCTATACATTATTTCAGCACGATCTCTTCGTTGGTAGATTTTACAATATAGACTGATCGAGTTCAGAGCTTCGCACGATTGACATTTTAATGTATCTGTGTTTGAGTCAAATAACCAGAATTCATACAGTCATGATGCCGGCTCTGCGTCTCGCGAACACCGTACAAGATAGTTCTTACTCCACAATAAAGAGTTCTGAAGTTTTTCTGTCCATGCTTCTGTATTTTTGATGCTCGTGTATAGTTTCAGATTTTTCCTGCTCAAAATATGTCGTCTGCTAATCCACAGATTTTGTGAGCTGGGGATGAGTGATTTAGTGGAGCTTCTTCATTCTCATTAGAAAGCGTGTTCGGGCAGTGATTTAGTATTAAATAATACAGGTATAAGTGTAATTCATTTTGGAAAGCAATGTGCAATTTTACTTTGCCAGTATTCATTTACATTTTCATGACATATGTGTTGAGTTACGGTTGACAGTTTTCGCCATTTAGGCTTACCTCTCAAACCCTCTCAAAATTTTGTTATGGTAAAGTTTCTAAAACTCAGTGGTGGTAAAATCATTTACATAATAATTTCCCTGTATTCAGAAATCTTTTCTTTCCCTTCTGCTTCCGAAATGTTGCAAGTGTCTTCCGTGATCTTTTTTGTGCAAGCTAGGTGACAGGGGAGATAACCACTGAGATCTGTAATGTAGTGCGAAATGTAGTGGAAGTTTAAATCTCCACAACCGTTTCTAATCAAGAGTTACCATTTACCAATCACTCAATTAGCTTTAATTATCATTCAGTTGTAATTTGTGAAATTTCCACGCGTTGGAAACATATATAAATAGTAGTTTGGTATTCATTTGTGTCACCATTTTCTTCACTAAGGGTCATCACTGGATAATATAGAGGCTTATAGTATACAGAGACTTACTTGCTATATCGTCTGGAAAAAATGTGCATGAGCTGAATTTATTCGACTTGGTAACGAAAGTAAATTGTATTACAACAATAAATTGTATTACCATACCACAATGTCCTTGCCCGCCGATAAGTGAAAGATAATCATGAATAATATGCGAACAGTACAGCATTCATTTTGGGATCTACACAAACGCCCCAGCGAAGAAAAAAAAACTCTTGACAAAGCCCCAGTGGAAAAAAGCCCGATCCGACATAGAGTTTCAGACCAGGGCTATAAGATCACAACTTTACCGATTTTTTACCACAGTCGTGACAGTTATGTGGATACCGTGTCATTTTTTTATTATTTTAAGTTGGGGGATTCCGCTTTTCTACCCGGCCGTCTTTGTGTCCGTCCGTCTTTGTGTCCGTCCATCTGTCTGTCCGAAATTTGTTTCCGTCTATATGTCTTTCCGAAATTTGTTTCCGGGCAATATCTTGAGAACCGCTCGTCGGATTCTTCTCCAATTTGGTATACATATATACCATGCCGTGACGTGTCGCTTGGGATTGCTTTCATCCACCTGCGACTACAGGTAGCGCCGCCTGGTGGCAAAATCTGATAGTCGTTTCCGGGCAATAACTTGACAATCACTAATTCATTTCCAGACTATAACTTGAGAACCGTTCAGCAATTTTTCTCAAATTTCATATGCATATACCATGCCATGATCTGTCGCTTGGGATTATGTAAGCATGCTCCCAAACATATATAACAAAGAATCCCTCAATTCTCATACCATCTAATACCTCCTGAGTCAAACTAACTCTCGTTTTCCCAGCTCAGTCATGTGGCCACACAGTCACATGATTATTAAGGTCGATTAAAATTAATTGCTAGCTTCACAGGCACCGCCTCACTCTTTTGCCACTGTATCATTTCTTATATGTTCTACCAAATACCCTTTGCATTAAAGCATACAGAGAAGCTGAGGGAAGAACGAATGAAATTGGATTTTTTACGCAATAAAACAGATATCATGAAAAACGTATTCAAACAGTAATCTCTCACCCGTGACGTCAGTCTGTTTACGATAACGTCGTATTCAAACCGTAATCTCTGACCCGTGACGTCGGAGTGATAATGTTGATTGTGTCAGACGTCCTACTGTGACATACGTTGCACAACTCTTAGGTATGACGACATCATGATGTCAACAAAGGCATTACGTTTTAACTTTTGTGACGTTGCTGGCGTTACAGTGGAAATGTAGCCCAGGACATTCGCTACAGTTGCTCGCTACGAACGGTTGTAATCAGACTCCGACGTCATGGGTCAGCAGGTCACAACCTTAGCCGTTCCCAAACAGGCGTGATAGGTGGAGTGTTTCAAGTTTGTTTTTCATAAATTTTGACCATTCTCAAAAGCAATAAACCGCTATTAAATATCAAATTTAACATCTTACAACAATTTAGCATAAAAAAGTATGAGGTGTGGGGACCATTGATAGATCCTTTAAGATTTTTTTACAATTGTTTGTCTTTCAAAGTTTTGCTAAAATTATGTACTTGAACATTGAATCCTATTGCAGGAGATAGTATTGTTGAAAGTGTGGTAACTCGAAGAACATTGTTGGTTTTATGCAAATTGTATTAAACTACTGCATCGGTTTGCCGGAAAAGAAGGGCTATATTTGGTCTGGACAACAGAAAGAAGAAAAAAAGGGGGAAAAATACTCCTTCCCGCATCTTTTTTTTGTTTAAAACAGTGTCAAGTGTCTGCTAGATATTAATTTTATTATGCCCAATGGTTCATTCAGTGGTTCATACAAAAGTGTATACAAATGTCATAATTCTATGCTATGCATCCAAACTCGTACAGATATTAATAATGAACTCTTTCTCAGGACTGTTAAGGGGCTGAGGGGTTGTAGCGCCTCTAGTGCCTCATGTTCAAAATAGTAGTTGCACAATGCTATGAATAATCATTATAACGTGGAAAACTCTGTGAATATTCCATTATAGCTATGTCAATATTCCAGCGTATATTTATGCTCACATTTGGAAAAAAAGGACATCACAAAATTTCAATTCCATTGATCAAAATTGATCTGAATGTCAGAGTTAGACTCCAATACTGTTGTAATACGCCTGTATTTTCCTAGCTTGATCAAAATCTTTCTATAATACCTAAATGACTCGTACGATATTTTTTGGGGAGGGGGAGACTCAGTGGGCCTGCTTATACCATTAGACAACGCATTGCATATTGATGGGGCAGGTGCCCAAGGAGTGTTTTTCATAGGGCCTGCTTATCGGGCTGATAAAAAGAAATGGTGATAAAAAGAAATTGGTTCAATTGAAATCAGCCCTGCTGTGAGCAATTCAGCGCAGTTATTAGTCAGTTTCAGTCCTATCAAATCAGTTTACTGAGTTACTAACTTGAATTATTAGAATTTTGTTGAATCGTCGCTATATAGCTGAAATATTGCTGAACGCGACGTTAAACCTTAATTCTCTCTCTCTCGCCCTATCAAATCGACTATTTGATGGAATTTCTGTATGCAAGGCCTGTTAGACATATATACAGACAGAGCCTTTTGGCTCTGGTTTCTAATTTGTGCCTGGTTTTTTAAGAATACTGATCAGCGATACGGATTTGATATTTTTGGAACATCATGATGTCTTGCCGGCATCATTGAAAACTGTTGACCGCTTCTCTCTTGCAGGAAACAAGCCTATGTTTATGTATACTAAGATTGTCTTTTTGAATTTGGTGCTAATACTGTTATATGGAATATGGAATAGGTCTTTGGATTATGGACGCGGATATTCTCTAATGGACGACGGCTGAAGTATGAATGACGGACTAGACGCTTGTAATTATAGATACAACAGTGCATCATGGGATATCTTCCAGTTTTACAGCATTTGATTGGTCAATTCAAATTTTTAAATGGAAGTCCGGCTCATTCATTGCCTTACGAAGGAAATTTGAAGAAAATCCAGTTTATCACAGTTTCGTTAAGTTCATTCACATAACCTTCATACCTAAATGAGGAGATATTTTCTTGACTGGGATATATTTTACTGAAGACGATCACTTTGGGTGAAAACATACACCGTAAACAATTCGTACACACAGGAAATATGTCACAAACCACCATTCGGTTTTGCGAGTCCAGGATTATACTTAGGACTAGACTTCCGGCGAACAATGATACCTGACCAGAAATGGTTTGTGATGTAGGGCCTATATTACAATGTTTCTTTGGATTTGAGTCTTAAGTATATATAAACCACTTTTCCAACTTTTAACAAGAAAATATCTGGACCAGTTTGCCGTACCGGTGGAGCGGCATGACTTTATCTCTGGCCGTGATGTATCTCGAAGGCAGACAAGATACATGTAAAAGAAGATGGACACGGACCATGGACGGATGCACGCACACACACATTAAAATTGTTGAAAATTTGGTGAAATTCGGTCCAGTAGTTCTCCAGATATCAGATGAGGAGGCCATCACGATGAAGCTTGAATCTAAGCTTCGTGTAATCCCGTCCAGTAGTTCTCCAGATATCTTGAAGACAAGGCATGTATATACATGTATAAGTAGATGGGCGGACGGACAGACACAGATAAAAACGAAAACATGCACGCATACCAAAACCTAATCAAATGAGGAGGCTATTCCAATGAAGCTTCCAGCCAGTAGTTCTCCAGATATATGGCAGACAAAGCCTGCATATACATATGACAAGGATAGGGGATAGATAGACAGCACAAATACTAGATATCCCCCAACATAGTTGGGGGAGACATAAATAATATAGATAGCAATTTTACGCAAGAACCCACATGTGGCATACACATAACTCGTCAGGTCGCTAGAATGTAGAATGTAACGATTAATAAAGTACCAGAAACGCCGCTATTTTATGTTGATGATTAGAACCACATACTGAGGGCGAATACGAGCATGGGTTCAGTATATCTCACGCAACGTTACGTAGATTGTGTCTACCTTGGGGCTAGAGACTATAGAAACAGATGTAAGTCAATTATCACGGTTGTGTCGGTTCATGTATTGGTAATATTGTGCACAATCCCACAATTTTTTTCTATACACTACCGAGCGTGATTAAACACGAACACAAAGAGTACACCGAAAGAAACCTGCCCTATCGATTAACACACTTTGATCATTAAACGTTTATCAATAAACCTTGATAACAATCTCCAAGAAGACCTTCAGATCTTAGCTAAAAGACAGGACAGTAATTGAGTATGACGAGCGAACTGAGTCCCTAGAGCCTTACACGGAATAAGCATGATCGGGAGTAACTAGATGTATTTTTCGAAATATTAGAATCCTGTCCAATAAGTCGTGTCCAAATGCTAAAAAAAATTCCATTGATGTAGGAAAATAGTATCCAAATTACATAGGACAAATTATCATCGGACACCTTTGATGGGGGAAAATATTGATTCATTATTGAACAGAGAACAAGACTGAGAGAAATAACTTAAAAGAGTTCACAAATAAATTCAGCTTACAAGGTTGATTGTCAAAGAGTTCATGGTGTGATTGCATGGTGTGATTGTCACACAGGCAGTTGCAGTGCATATGTATTTCATTTCAATCACAACTGAGCTCAAAACAGGAACAGTTAAGAATTCAAGCTTCATTCATCAGAGATTTCACATGTACACTGTCACAACTAATAATTCAGTCGAGTTCACAATTTAAAGAGAAACTCAGTTCTGAACACAGAAGACAGTACTGTAATAACTTCAGGGTAACGGTTTACATTAACTTCATGGTACTCATGAGTCATGGTACTCATGCGTTCATTGCGTGATTGCCCCCAGAGCCAGTTACATATTGTATTTCATTTCATTTCATTTAAACCACGATGAAGTTCACAACAGGAACAGTACTAACCTCACGCTTCATTAATCAGATAACCAATGGAGTTGAATTTATTGGCCTAATTCCAATGGACACATTGATAATTATAATTTTGGCGAAATGCGGACACATTCTCTTATAGGGAATGTGGCCATATTTCAGAAGAAGCCATTTTTTGTAGTAATTTTATAATAATTTACGATCGAACAGGATCGGTAAAAGAAAAAATGTTGCCCAAATTGAGGCCAGATTACCTATGATACCGTAGTATCCATCATGGTCGATAGCCCAAATATTCTGCTTGGAATTCGTATGAAACCACTGTAGCAGCTGATATGAAGCTTAGTTAAATGTTGCCTAACAACCTCTTATCAGCTTCACAATGGCAGTTAGCCAGACCAGTTGTAGAGATTAAAATGACGAAATATAAAAGGCAGACACGAGCCATCTCGTGTATACACAAGAATTTGGTCTATTGAGAGATAAATACAGATCGCATCAAGCTATTGATACAGATGGTTCTAAAGCTGGTGAGAAAGTAACGTGTTCTATTATCTTTATTTCCGAAACTGAAACCTGTCGACTTCCAGGTAAACTTTGATTTTCACCGCCGAAGCCAAAGCTCTATTGTTAGCTCTAGAAGGTATTGGATCTACTGTAGGTGGGAAACCTGTCATATTCTCAGATTCACTGTCATGCCTTCAAGCGATTGAGAGTGGAACTTCAACTCACCCCACCATTTTGAACATTCTGCAATTATATGATCGTCGATTTCATCAACCGATTGGTGATGGTTTGTTGGTTACCTAGCCACGTTGGCATCAAAGGAAATACTGAAGCTGATGAAATGGTTAAGGCAGCCCTAGATAATGAGGTAGATCTTGTTGGAATCCCATATAGCGATTTCAGACTGTGCTTATGCGAGAAAGCTGTTTCAATCTTTATGGGATGCTGTGGATAACAAACTTCAAGAGTTTCCAAAATCTGTAGGATATATTCATCTGAGTAGTCAGACACGTTTCGATCAAGCCATGATTAGACGATGTAGGATCGGCCGATTAACTCACGAACATTTACTAAAAAAGGAACCAGCCCTAAGGTGTATTCCATACAACGAAGATCTCACAGTGAAACATATTCTGATCGACTGTATAGATTTTAAGATTGTAAGATTCTTTTTAAAAGACCGCTACTTTGGCAGATCTGTTTAGTCGGGTAAACGAAGATTGTATTTTAGGTTATTTGAAAGAAATCGGTCTGTTGCATAAGTTTTAATGTATGTTCAGGTCTTTTGGTGTGTTGTGTTGATTACTTCTGGATTCCTGGGTTGTTGACTTGTTTTTGTTAGACTACTTAACTTTTTGTTTGATGGTCGCTGTATATCTTCATTCTCTCTCTCACACATTCGGAATGTCGTCCTTATTTCTTCGGAATAACCGTACTTGATTACCAAGAACAGAACTGAATTATATGACCGCAGATTTGGCCAACAGATTGATATTATGTTTTATTGGTTGTCTAGCCACGTTGACATCAGAGAAAATACTGAAGCTGATGAAATGGCTAAGACAGTCTTAGATAATGAGGTTGATCCTTTTGGAATCCCATTTAGCGATATCAATCTTTATGGAATGCTATGGATAATAACAAACTTAACGAGTTCCAAAAAACTGTAGGCTATGCTCATCTGAGCAGCCGGAAACGTTTCGATCAAGCCATGTCCTGGCGATGTAGAATAGGTCATACACGAATTGGAGCGATATGCAAGAGGTGGGAAAAATTGACGTTTGGAAACAAAAAAGTATTACTCCACAGGAAAGCTTCACTCGGCAGCTCACATTCAGACCCGAGAATACGGTTGATTCTCGGACGTATCCTATCTCAGCCGCGCTTGTATTGCTGTTGTTCATGTGGAGACTATGAAGTATCCACACGGTCTCTAATTTAATAAGAAAGAACCAGCCCCATGGTGTATTCCATATCACGAAAGTCTCACAGTGAAAACATATTCTGATCGACTGTATAGATTTTAAGATTATAAGAGATTCTTTTTATCGAGCAGCTACTGTAGAAGGTCTTTTACATATCGCTCCAATTTTTAGTCGGGTAACAGAAGATTGTATTTTAGGTTATTTGTCCAACTTTTAATGTATATGGTATATGTATATGTACATGGTATTAATGTTGTGTTGATTACTGCTGGATTGCGGAGTTATTAACTTGTTTTTGCTGGAACACTTAGAATTCTGTTTGATCGTCGCTATATATATGAAATATTGCTGAATGTGACGAGAACCTTCAATTCTCTCTCTCCAGTTCTCTGTTGAAATTTCCAATTCTCAGTTATTAAGATCTATTAATACATTACTGCGCATTTACAGTTTTATCTGTGGCTAATTTGCCAGAAGGTACGCGTGTGGAACATATCGGCCATACACGATTAACTCACGAGCATTTACTAAAAAAGGAGCCAGTCCATGCCACGAAGCATATTCGTGGCATGAAACATATTCTTATCGACTGTATAGATTTTAAGATTGTAAGAGATTATTTTTATCGAGCGACTACTTTGGAAGATCTTTTTGGTCGGGTGAGAGAGGACTGTGTCTTAGGTTATTTGAGAGAAATAGGTTTGTTGCGTAAGTTTTCATGTGTGTATGTTTTAATGTATTGGATTACTAAGATATTAACTTGAATACTTAGAATTTTGTTTGATCGTGGCTATATAGCTGAAATATTGCTTAACGCGTCGTTAAACCTTAATTCTCTCTCTCTCTCTCTCTCTCTCTCTCTCTCTCTCTCTCTTTCGACTGATGTTTGATAGTAGTGACTGATTAACGTCAGCATGAAATCAAAGATATCACACCCCTTGGTATTCCACGTAAATACAAGCTCATCCAAATGTGCATGTAGTTGTGCCTTCTTCACACGTCTCATGTGCTCGAATGGGCTCTTTGCATCACCAAAGAAACCTTCAGTATAGTAGTTATGCACCCGCGTGATTGGATGAACACCTACGACACACAGAACCGTGCTTGTACTCAATTTCAAGCCTGTTTAGACACTTGTAAGATTCCCATTCATCACATATCATGTACCTGGCTCAATGTATTTGGTGTGTGAAAGGAAGGATTTTTTGGAGCGGGTATCAACCTTTACCAACACGACCGTACCATTTTCCCGCTCTAACATGCCGAACACCCATGGCCCCTCTTTGTTTCTGATCTTTCCTCGGTTATATTTACTTTCGTCAGTTTCCACAACTTTCCCTGGACCCCCAATTTTGACAGGATTGTCAAGCATGTACCTTGGCATTAAATTGGGCTAGCCATATGACGTCATTCAATGTGTCGCCATGTGAGAAGTGTCAGAATTTTAAGACGAAGAAACATCTATTGTTTTCTTTCATGCGCAATTTATAGCATGCTTTGGTTTGATAGGCAATAAATAAATCTCAAGTGTTAGAAACGGCTACCGGTCTTTTTAACAGTCAAACAAAATAGCTGTTCAATATGTATTGTATTTTTTATAATCTCTCTTTGTTTACACAATATTATGCATCATTTGCCATGATCATGTCGCGCTGTGTAGTTTTAATCTCATTGTACTATAATATCTTGTTAGAGCTTGTGCCTTGTTGTTAACAACAGCCATACATGTAAATCCATATAAAACTGATATGTCAACTGTGTATACTATATTCCTTGATAAGAACATAGTTCGAAACTGCAGTCGGAATAGAAGAAGTAGCTCTTTCCATAACGTGTTTTGTATTTTTTCT
This sequence comes from Hanleya hanleyi, assembly GCA_036873755.1. Taxonomy (NCBI): domain Eukaryota; kingdom Metazoa; phylum Mollusca; class Polyplacophora; order Lepidopleurida; family Hanleyidae; genus Hanleya; species Hanleya hanleyi. The sequence continues at coordinate 50,177 of JAVTVY010027433.1, read as the reverse complement.
ATATATATATATATATATATATATATATATTATATTTTCAATTGGGAATTCCGCCGATATTTCACTCTGGTGATTCCGAAGAAAATTGGCTAATGTTAGCGAGTTTGCTAGTCACGAACAGATCAAGAGCAAATGTTGCTGAATGCAGACAACAGAAACACGGCAGGGGATCGTTTCTTTGGTCTGCCGGATTTATCTCCCATCCTTTAGGCAGCTTCCTGCTGTCGGTCCCGTGTTGTAAGCCATAGGCGATTTGGCGAATTCGTGTCCACTTTTTTGAACAAATATGGGTAATTTACAGCACAATTTATGATGGTAAGTCAATCTGATAAGATTTTATTATTTTATCAGTCCTATGCGAGCAGTTAGAGAGGTATTTCATGACAGATATAATGACATTTAAAAACAGTCTAGCAAGTCTAATTAAATCTCTGTACCAGTTGAACCAATCATACAATGTGTTCTTGCTAACTTGTCCAACCAACATTACAGAACAGATAGAGAATAGTTATATACACTTGGAGACTGATAAATTGGCCTTGCCAAATACTACAATACCGTAAGCTTATTTTCGCTCTACAAGAAGAACATCTAAATACATAAAACATTGATTCTGGACTTGTCTATGTGATGGAACATCCATAGATTACAATCAATACAAAAAATAATCACTTGCCAACACATCATTCTCCTTGAAGAAAGTTATAGCTCTATTGTTAGTACTGATAACTCGGGATACATCAAATAGATTCATTGTTCAGATGATACATGCAGTTCATCATGCAGTCAAAGTTCAAGTCAATCCCAGTGAGGTATTTAAATGCCCCAACAGCCAGCCAACAAGAGTAAGCAGGTGAGTGGATACACTGATGAATGACAGTTCTGATCCAACATGGGAATGTTGATAGAACTGTCAAATGAACGCGGCATTAAACGTTAATTCTCTCTCCTAGAACTGTCAAACCATCCCTGTATCTGCGTATGAATAACCAAGTGAAGAAACTGGTATTAACCAAACGGAAACTGTAGGAATAGTAGGTGTTCCTAAGGAGCCGTTTCCAATTATCGTTCGCGAACGAATCGCTTATTTCGTCAAATTTTCTCGAAGTCGCGATTTTCCAAGGCGCGAGGGAATGTTCTTTTTCTTCAAAATAAACCATTCGTTCGCGATCGCTGTTCGAATGGGTTTTTTTCTGTTGGAAATCGTTTTCAATCGAGAAAATTTTCTCGAATAAAAAGCGATATCGCAATTCAATGGTTTTTTAGTCGAGAAAATATAGCCGAAAGTAAGGTTCAGCCTGACTGACCCGCATACACGTGCGAGTTTCTGTATCATGAACACTTCAGTCGGACGAAGTTCGATCATTTTTCCTTCTTCCTTTTCCATTCTTCTTTGCCTTGTGTAAAACTAAAGCGTGTTTCAGTTCAGTTGGCGGTTATATAGATACGATGAGTATATTGAAAGAAATTGAATATATATATATATATATATACATAGGAATAATGGTGAGCGATACAAATACATATAATTATAACTTCATATTTACATTTATTTTGTACGGGACACAGGCTCGGATATTGTCAGATTGAGTCATTTGCACTTGCAATTTCGTCTATTATTTTGAGTATTTCTGTGATTTAAATCTGGTATTCTTGTGTAGTATTTTTCGTGAACGTTTTTTGTATCTGTGTGTGCTGAAATGTTGAGTTGACTCGTAAGATTATCGCTGTTCGCGGCGGGTTTTTTGTCCTTAGGTCACCATTTTCCTTGTGTAGATAGATTGCGCTCTATTGAATATAACATTGTCATACGGGACTTTTGGGTCTTTGAAAGCACTTAGTTGATACATAGCGCGGGCTATTTGTAAAACTGTTTACAACCCTCATTATTTTTTATGCTTGTTTGTTTGGTTGTGTGAATTAATCTTTTCTGGAGCTCCCTGGGTGGGAGTTTTGTTGTGCAGCTCCCTAAGTGGGAGTCTTATAAGTGCAAAACGTCACAGTTGCCTGGTTTGTGGGATATTTGATGGTAGATGAACACGTATATTTTCAACAAATTATGAACATTAATAAATACAAAGGGAAAATATATATATAAAAGAAATGATTCAAAGAAAATAATGATATTGATTATTTTTCACAATTTGATGAAAATACACGTATTCATTCACCATCAAATATCCCACAAGCCTGGTAATTGCAGTATGGAAAACACTAAAATTGAGCTGAAGGCGGTTTGCTTGGCAAGATGATCAAGGTCTCGCCTTTGGCTAAAAAGGAAACCTTGGCGATGCGAACATATGCTTCAAAGGGCCTGTAAAATTCAGGTCACGTGACTTGGTTGCTGAAGAACCAAACAACGCCCTTCACCGTTTATGATACTATATGAGAAATGACTGCATTAACATAAAATATGAATATAAAACGTATTTCTCTGTCCGACAGATTTTCAAATCCCACATTTAAATCTTTAGTTTTGCGAAGAAAACCGATGATCGTACTCGGACGAGATTGTTTTTTTCTCTCTTGCCAGCTTGGTTAATCCACTATGAGATGAAATTATATTATATTCAGGTGGTTTCTGGCTTGAGCTTCCCTTTGGAATCATTCATAGTTCATTTATCAAATTGTAAAATTAAAATAAAAAGTAGTGTACATCTGCGAATCCAACCGTTATATGCGATGCAATCACCATTGTGATATGTATTTAACATAAATATGAAATCACTGCCGCGAATAGTCTTATAATCAATAAAATTTACTTGAATGGTAACCCTTTCCTAATATATGTTTTACTATAACAAAATATACATATTTAATTATACTATTTTTCATCTTAATTAATCTAGAAATTCTCGGCTGGAGGGCTAAGCTGTTCTGGGTTATCGCCATGCGCCCATTCACACCTCTATCAAGTCTGTGCCATAATCATTCTGATAATGCAATTAAGGACGAACTCAAATCCACTTATACCTGGTATTTACACAAACAAAATATTGCGACTATCATCCTGTATTGTTTATACCAAGTTGCATGGCTATATGAGGAAATTATCGGACGTATGAAGGGGTTGACTGAACATTAACACTCACACGATTATTAAATAAACATGTAATTTTGTCATATACGCTTCGCCATAGTAAATCTGAGCGCGGACGTCACAGGAAGCATGGTACAGGTATGTGTATAGATATTTCCAGCATACGCCCTACTTCGGCTTGTAGGAGACTATAGATCGTGAATCATATATATTATCCGGTTATCTTACCCATTTATACAGTATAGTTAGTAATATAGGTTTTACATCGACAAATCCGCAACCAACATTAAATGTGGTTCCCAGTTCGCGAATAGAGCGGCGTACGACGGCAACACGGCCTATGTGTCAGATATCACTCCGCCTCACGATTCTCTCGCACCTTGAAAAAAACCCCGATTCCCTCGCGATTGAAGATTCGCAATCAAGAAGGGATCGCGTATGGGTAAACGATTCAAAAACGATATGGCGAGAGAAAGTGTTTTTTTTCAGAAAAGGCTCAATCGTTTTTTTTTCATTTTTTTCTCGATATCCTCACGACTGATTCACGAATGATCGTTTTTCAATGGAGAAAATTGAAGAAAAATCGCGACTGAAGAAAAAACGATTAATGGAAAAGATCCCTAAATATTTCTTCACCGAGAGGTAAAACAGTAAAATCGTCAACTATTGGAGGGACCAGAGAATGTACCGTTGTATAGTTTATACATAAGGACAGCTTTTAGTGTGGTAGGATCAGTACTCTGCAGTAGTTTTATTGTTGGCATTCTTGGTTTGCTCCACAAATAAATTAGTTGGGCTAACCTTTCTTGTTTTGGTGGTAATCATTCAGAAACTAGCTTTCAGTCTGCAATAATTTTGTCCACTAAGTACATGACAGATAGATCAGCATCTACAGAAAAATCCTTAAATTGATGCCATGCTGTCAGTTTGAATCGCCCCCATAGCTTCGCGAAAAATTCTCTTAAGAAACTCGCTCGTTACGATGAATCTTGGGCTGTATCTGTAGGTTTGATTCAACTCGATGTAGGAATTTTGTTCTGGGATGTAAAATATAGCATTCACAAAATTTCTTCTACAAAAAATGTTATTCACTCTTGGTTGCAACCTGTGCTGCTCTTGGAAAAACATTGTATATGCGTATTGTTCCCCGGCCAAACCGCGTTGAAGCCCAAGTCCATGTGTTCATTGGTCAGATCCTCTTGGTAATTCTGTAATGAGTCAATTAATCTGTTTGAAAGTGAAGGTAAGTGATATTTTCTGCACAAACCCGAGATTTTCAGTGAATTAGGCTGCAATTCAAAAATAACTGGTTGTAATGTCCTGACAACTTTTGACGCAAGTTTTTTTCAAAGCGACAATCATTCAATCCCCGAAATAATTGGGGAATCAGTTAAGAGTTATGCCGTAACGCCAGACAGAAATCGGTTGCAAAAAAATTCTTGTAGTAAATTTCGCGCGCTGGGAACTTCATAAGTTTCAAAAAATTATTATATATTCATCTGAGTAGCCAGAAACGTTTCGATCAAGCCATAATCAACTCACGAACATTTACTGAAAAAAAGAACCAGCCCCAAGGTGTATTCCCTCAGGCGAAGATCTCACAGTGAAAATATTCTCATAGACTGTATAGATTTCAAGATTGTAAGAGATTCTATTTATCAAGCAGCTACTTTAGAAGATCTTTTTAGTCGGGTAAAAGACAGTATTATAGGTTTTTGGAGAGAAATCGGTTTGTTGCATAAGTTTTGATGTATGTATATGTTTTTGGTGTGTTGTTAAATCTTAATTCTCTCTCTCTCTTTCCACAATCCAACATGGCTGCCTTCAGCAATTTACCCATTTCTTGTCTGACCAATAACTCTAGAACTATTGAATTGATCTATTTCAATTTTGGAGAGCGCCTTGACATTGGTAAGAGGATGTTTGGGAATGCTTTTCAGTTACCTGTGTAATCAAAGATGGCCACCATCAGCCAGCTTACATTGTCAACCGTTGGATCTCTATTCATTTTCTGTCCGACCGAGGGACCTTGACATCAGGGACGGTTGAAATTGCTTTTCATTGACCTACGTATTTTAAGATGGCCACTGTCAGCCCTCTTACTTTTTAAGCACACAGCTTGGATGTTATCCGGAATTATTTTTAACAATTCATTCTTGTTCCCACCATTATAAATGTACGTGATCTACTCGCTTGAGGGTCAGCTAGTATTGTAATGTGACATTGTTGATTTCTAAGAAATGGATGTCACTCAAAAGTTTCAATAATTTGAAAATAACAAATCACATAAAGCTCAAACTTAGCAAATATATGATTGAATATTAGGTGTGAATTTTGATCTGTTTGATGAAATTTTTTGGAATATATTGAAATATAAAAAAACAGTTCACAAATGTTTTTCTAGCATTCTTTCTTATTTAAATATTAGCCGGTTAATTGCACTAAGGCAACCCAGTGCAACCAGTCGGTCGAAATTGGTTCACCTTCAAGATTCAACATTGGGGTGTATACTCCAGTGCAATACAGCATTGGCCTAGTTCTGTAACGCATCCACTTCAGTATGGTAGACTGTCAAGAAACTAAGTTGTCTAATTTAACGTATCCATGGGACCAATTGACCAAAATGCTATCACCAACGATTTCAAGCTGCTCGACCGGCTGTGCGTTCATTCTGATGGAGCTCTCCACAATTGTGGATTTTCCGTAGCGGGAGATCTCTTCCCTGTATTGGATTGAATACCAGTTGCATATTGTGAAGTGAGGGAGGACTGTCTTAGGTTATTTGGGAGAAATCGGTTTGTTGCATAAGTTTTACTGAATGTGTGTATATTTTAATGTGTTTGAATACTTAGAAATTTGTTTGATCGTCGCTATATAGCTGAAAATTTGCTGAACGCGACGTTAAACCTTAATTTTCTCTGTCTCATATTGTGAAGCAGCCTGGTTATTTCTGTCAATCGGAATATCTGTTTTTTGACGAGTTTTACATTCCCATTTTATATGTCCTGTCTGACCCATTTTATATGTCCTGTCTGACCACAACTCGGGCATTTACCCTTAAATGGACAATCCTAATACATGTGATTTTCATCTCCGCAGGTGTAACATGTCTTATCCTGACTTTCATACCAAACAGCACGTCTGAATTTTCCAAACATAACTGCAGAGGGAAGAGTGGTTTTGATGCCAGACATCCACGCCTCCCTATTCCCAGTTTTGCAATCTCTGCCAAAAGTATAGTACTCGTCAGAAATGTCATCAACGTCTCAAAAATATGTCTGATGTCAATGTGTGGTATCTCCACAGGGCATTTTATTTTGAGAAATACTTTCATGGGTGCAATCTCCTCAAAGCGACCACACTGATCTTGAAAATCCAAGATACCGTTTGAGAGAACATCTTTGGCTTAACAGAAGCTCTGTTGGCGGATTTAGAAGGTATTGGGTCCACTAAAGGGGAAAAAATATTCTCAGATTCACTGTCATGCCTTCAAGCGATTAAAAGTGAAAGTTGATCAACAGATCGATATTGTGTTTGTTGGATGCCTAGTCACGTTGACATCAAAGGGAATACTGAAGCTGATAAAATGGCTAAGGCAGCCCTAGATAATCAGGTTGATTCTGTTGTATTTCCGTACAGCGATTTCAGACCATCTATTTGTGCTTATGTCAGAAAGCTGTTTCAAACTTTATGGGATACTATGGAAAATAACAAACTTCACGAGTTTAAAAAAACGGTTGGTTATACTCATCTGAACAGTCATAAGCGTTTCGACCAGGCCATGATCAGACGATGTAGGATCGGTCACACACGATTAACTCATGAATATTTACTGAAACAGGAGCCGATTCCAAGGTGTATACCTTGCCATGAAGATCTCACGGTGAAACATATTCTCATAGACTGCATAGATTTTAAGATTGTAAGAGATACTTTTCATCGAGCAGCTACGCTGGAAGATCTTTTTAGCAGAGTGAAAGAGGATTGTATTTTAAATTATTTGAGAGAGATTGGTTTGTTGTATAAATTTTAATGTTCGTACCTGTTTTAACGCATTAGTTTACCGAGTTTTTGAATTGATTACTTAGAATTTTGTTTGGTCGTCGCTATATAGCTGAAATATTGCTGAATGCGACATTAACCTTAATTCTCTCTCTCTCTCTCTCTCCCTATTCAGACCATCTATTTGTGCTTATTTCAGAATCTTTATGGGATGCTATTGAGTTCAAAAAAGCTGTAGGTTATACTCGTGTGAACAGACAGAAACGTTTCGATCAAGCCATGATTGGACGATGTAGAATCGACCATACACGATTAACTCACGAACATTTACTAAAAAAAAAAAGAGCCAGTCCCAAGATGTATTCCATGCCACGAAGATCTCAAAGTGAGACATTTTCTTGTCGACTGTATAGATTTTAAGATTGTAAGAAAGACTTTTTATCGAGAAGCTACTTTAGAAGATCTTTTTAGTCGGGTAAAAGAAGATTGTATTTTAGATTATTTGAGAAAGACCGGGTTGTTGTATGAATTTTAATGTTGGTACATGTTTTAATACATTAGATTACTAAGTTATTAACTTGGATACTTGGTTGAGAGAGAGAGAGAGAGAGAATTAAGGTTTAACGTCGCATTCAGCAATATTTCAGCTATATAGCGACGGATACTTGGTTGAGCGTCGCTATGTAGATGATATGTTGATGAACGCGGCATTAAACATTAGTTCTCTCTCGCTCAACTTCCTTTTCACCTTGTTTTTCATCCTTCATGAGTATCTCATTGCTAGCTTCATCACTAGTGAATTCCTCGATCACATCATCAACAGGAGCGAAGTTGCATCAGCTTCAGAAATAGAACCAAAATCTTCATCTTCATCTACTGGGGATAGCTCCTTTCTTGCATCATCCCTGGTGAGCCCAGCAACCACATCAGCACTTGGAGTGAAGTTCCAAGTTACCACCAGAATGCACAGGAGCATCTATGCACAGGTGCATCTACTGAGGGTAGCTCATTTCTAGCGTCATGTTTGGTGACCTCAGCAATCATCATCATCATCTGGGATTACCACCAGAATGCACAGGTGTAGAACTAATATCTTCATCTTCACCTCCTCTTTCATCTACTAAGGGTAGCTCATTCGTAACATCATCTGTGGTGAGCTTCGTTTCTACGTCAGCATCTGAATTACAACACATATAAGGGAAGTGGGAAGAGGTGCCGACATACTGGCAGAGCCACATGACTTCACAGTATAGTCTTCCGGTTAACCTATTCTAAAGCACATACCAAGAATTCAGGTACGCTTTTATTGTACCTGTTCATGTGGCAACTTGGATGATATGACCACACGGCCCCAAGCACCGGCATACAACTCGTACACTGGGGATTGGTGAGCTGTATCGTTGTCAGATGAAAATGACGGCATTTAACACAAAAGGCTAGTCTGTAAGGCCCGATGTCGACCCAGCATCAACTTCCCACGAATGCCAACATATATCAAAGACCAAAAGGTCTGTACAGAAGGCGGGCCTCGGAATGCACAGGTCGAGAATGCGCAGGTGTATGTTCACTACGACTGCCGTTCACATCCGAGTACAGCAGCATCAGTGCTGAGCATTTGACTGTGGTTGACAACGCTGTCTTCTCCACCCCGACAGAGAACCACGAGATTGAAACTGTTTTTGGATCTACAATCTTCACAGACTCATTTTCTGTAAACTCCTGATCATGTAGCAAATTACCGGGTAGCAAACTTACCGGACTTTCACCCACCTTATATTTTAATGTGTTGGATTACTAAGTTATTAACTTGAATACTTAGAATTTTGTTTGATCGTCGCTATATATCTGAAATATTGCTGAACGAGACATTAAACCTTAATTCTCTCTCTCTGTAGACCCATCAAAAAAGAAACAAATGACATCAGTCATAAGAAGACAGACTCCACAAAACGAGAAAGCCACAAACCGCTTCACGCCTCTCGATGAGATGGAAGAAAAGTGTGGTTCAGATAACGACATTGACGGTGAAATTGAGACTGAAAGTGTAAATACCAAGCCAATTGATCAGAAGTCTGCTTCTGATCACACTGAAAATGTTGACATCACATTGATTCCGGTCCAATTGATTCAGAGAGATGTTACATCATCTGAATTAGAGAGTACGGACTTAACGGATGCCAGCTGTGTGTCAAATCAGGATACACCTATGCGGTCTGATGATTCATACGTTGATCCTATTCACTTCGGTGTGGATCTGAACTTGACACCAAGTGAAGAAATAATAAATGAATTCGCATATGACCAAAGTAAAAAAGCTTCCCCGAATCCGAAAAAGAAAAAAGAGAAAACCTTAGTAGCTATCTCCACTCCTACCTACGATTCACCTATGCTCTATGATGATAAGTATTGTAATTGTAATGAACGTCCCTTGAAAGGCGAGATGTATTTGAACCAAAGGTCGAAAGTCTTGTTGGGACAAAGGAGCGATCAAGATATTTACAAGAAAAAAAGTGAAAAAAGAAGAGAGAGAAGAAATGAAAAATGAAAAGAAAGTTCAGAAAGAATTATCCAAAATAAGGCGTTAACCTTCGATAAGTTAACCTTCTATATCTTGGCTTGAGCAGTTTTGTATGTCATTTCTTTATACAGACTAAAAATGACTCATTCACCAACTATCATTCATTGGAACTGCAGAGAAGTTTGGCCAAATTTCAATGAACTCCGATTATTAACTCAGGATTATGAACCATCAGCTTTTTGTCTCGATGAGACCTTTCTGAAGAAACAGATAAAAGATAAATTCAAATTTCGCCAATACACACCTTATCATTCCCACGCTTTAGAAGAACATGGAAAAGCTATGGGTGTTTTACACAGTCCTGTTGATTTAGTGACAGGCTTACAAGCTGTAGCACTTCGTATTACCTTGAATTCTGTTTTCACATTATGCACAGTGTACATACTTTCTTCTGGTAGTCTCCGGCTTAGCGAACTTCAGAATCTTCGCGATCAGCTCCCGAAACCTTTTTTATTGATGGGTGATTTCAACGGTCGTAATACCTTCTGGGGTAATGAAGACAATTGTAAAGGTAAAATTCTTCGAAATTTTATATCAAATAATTCTTTGGGTACGTTTAATGATGATTCTTATACACATTTGTCTTCAGCTCATGGAACCTATTCAACACTAGATATCTCACTTTGCGACCTTCCTATTCTCCAAGAATTTACTTGGTCTGGTCATGAGAATCAGATATCCACTGTCTTGAAAGCTGTTCACTCAGCTGATGACCACCCTTTAGAAGGTATAATTTTAAGAAAGCAAATTGCCTAGTATTTGAAAGGCTTTGTTCAAAAAACTAGAAACAGTCTCTTTCGCTGATGTTCCAGATCCAATACAGTTATTTTCAGATATGCTGATAGAAATTCTCAACCAAACCATTCCCTCATCTTCAGGAGTTGCATATATTAAAAAAACCATGGTTTAATGACGACTACAAAGAAGCAAGTAAATGTAGGAAGAAAGCTGAACGATATTTCCGCCGACATCCTAATCCTGAAAATGTGAAAGATCTGAGTTACAAGAGCTGAAGCTCATAGAGCCATGAAACAGAATAAACGTGATTCTTGGAAAAAAATAAGTTTCTAAGATCAATACACATGCTCCTATAAAAAAGTTTGGAATATGACCCAAAGTATAAAAGGTAAAAGCTCCGAATCCAGCGTTCATCATCTGAACGATGGAAACCAGGTGATAACTGACAGAATAGAAGTTGCAAATGAATTAGGCGAAACAATTGCCAACAATTCTTCGTCAGAAAATTATGTACCTCAATTTCAAAGTTTCCAAAAGAGAGAAGAAAAAAGTGAAATTATATTCCACTCGGGTAACCGCGATTGTCATTTTATAACGCTATGTTTACAGTTGAGGAACTTCATGCTTCTCTCACGAAAGCTAACGATTTTGCTGCAGGCCCTGATAATATTCATTATCAACTTTTGAAACATCTACCCGGATATCCTCGCTAGAAATCCTATTACGCAAAGTCGAGAGACTTTGGATAAGGGAAGGCTTTCCATCGTCATGGCATAATGCCATAGTAAAACCAGTACCAAAGCCTGGCCGTAACCATACAGACCCTGGCACTTTTCGCCCGATTTCACTGACTAGCTGTGTTTGCAAAACGATGGAACGCATGATAAATGATCGCCTTGTTTGGTACCTGGAAACTGAAAAGAAACATACTGATATTCAAGATGGCTTCCGTAAAAATAGAAGTACCATTGATCATTTAGACAGATAATATTTGTATGTCAAGAATGCTTAAGAACGAACACGTGGTTTCACTCTTTTTCGATTTAGAAAAGGCCTCTGATATTACATGGAAATACGGGATTCTAAAAGGTCTTCAAAATATGGGATTAAAGGTCCGTTTACCCGTTTTCATTTCCAACTTTTTGAATGATAGACAATTCCAAGTTAGTTTGGGTACAACCATGTCTGATCATTTCGATCAGGATCCGGGTGTCTCACAGGGCAGTATTTTGTCTACTATGTTTAGTCTCAAGATCAACAGATTAGCTGCAGGTTTGAATAAATCAATTGATGGTTCATTCTTTGTAGACGATTTAAACATATTGTGTAGTGGGTAAAGTATACACAATATTGACAATATTCTTAGGAATAATAATAATATTCGTTGTAAAGTCGTCATCTGGAGGATGATGTATCTCAGTCACGCTTTGATTGTGAATGTTCATATGAGCACTATGAGGATTTGAAGTACATGGGTTCATACGGCCCCTAGCCTCGGGTTAAGCGGAATTAGACACAAGTTACGAAGCGTAACGCCATAGATCTTGCACGCTACGCTCGTATTTAGCTATCAGCATGCGATGTATCGCCAAAATTGATAAATTTTGGGTGGAGGCGCTTGACGCTTTGTGACGTTGATTAAAATCGTCACATTTAACACAGGATCTAGCAGATGCTACTAGGCGAGATATGTATACGCCATATGCAGGTCCCACTGAAATATCACTGTCCAGAAAGGGATAGTTTACGATGTCGAAATTGCAATCATCTCTTTTGTCATATAGTCGACGAGAGAGAAGGCCCGCTTCATTTTTGTAGAGATATAGTTCTAAATATGATGTGCCTGTAGGCCTATCTGTAGTTTCCTTCAAATCCAGTGATGGTGGATATATACCCTTCACTGCGTCATTTATATAGCGATTATCCACAGCGAGAAGATCGTCTATATAGCGTTTGATGAATGAGAAGGAACGGGCTTTGAATGGATCGCAGCCAACAGGGGTGCACAATTAGTACCCATTGGAATACCTATATGCTGTTGATATATTGTGTTGCCAAATTTCACATCGATATTTTTAATGAGAAATTCAAGCAACTCTATAAAAAAAGAAACATCTCATGAATGATATCTCTTGTATGTAGTAGAGCTAAAGAAAGCTTTATGGCTTCCGACATTAATATATCTACGATCAGTTTTCTTGAGCACAGATACTATGATTGAACTTTGACGGTCAGTAAGGTCCTGATAAAGGATTGTAGTATAGAGTCGAGAAACCCATGTGGATACATGTCTGCACGGTGTGTGACCTTTAGCATCAAGTTCTTCCGTAAGACATTCTGAATGGAAATTCCTTTATGAAAACCCAACGCTGTGACCACTGAAACCAAGCGCCAATATTGTCAATTCCAGATTAAACATAACTACCTGGTTACCAATACACTCTTGCGCAAATGGGGAAGGGCAGAGTCTGTCAGATGCAGTTTCTGCAAAATGATAGGGCAACGATTCTTCATTTATTTTAGTCATGTATCCATGTCAGAGGTATATGGGCTCAATCCCAGCCTTGTAAAGATAAATATTGTATCTGAAAAGGACCTTTCTCACAGCGATGTGTTGCTGGGGAAAACATCTACAACGGTCCTGGTTAACCAACTACTTCTAATTGTCAAATTATGCCTGTACGGTTACAGAAGTAGAGGTACAGCCCCCAGTTTCATGGCTGTACGCGAATCGATTCATCGGACGTAGGATATTGCTTTAACCAATGACTCTCGCAGCCCTTCAAACCAAGTGGGATCCCCTAGTCGGTCTAGAAGCTATCTAAATTGTATCCTATTGATCAGGAAAGATGTGAAATAGATTTTTGCTCTCATGTAATTATGTATTTAAAATCGATGCGAATAATGTATCACCTAGGCTACTTTTTGCTATAATATATACCCGAGCTACATTTTGCTGTTTCTTGGGGAGAGTAAATATCTGTTAAAAGTGCTTTTTGTATATAAAAAATGTAAGTATTGCTTATCCATTCGAGTTTATTGGATTATAAAACCCTGTAAACTGTTGGCAATGTGGGTACTGTACGGGTTTATACAAACCATGGCTTACTAAAGCAATAAATGTCCAGTGGTAAATGCAGGGCTTACAGGAAAAAATATGGGCGAATGTGAGGATTATCATGGCAAATATTATTTGGGGCTCTGGTGATGGTTGTTTGAGTCATACAAGATATCAGTGTTGCGCTCATGAACTTGCTTGAGGAAGTAAAAAAAATGTATTTAGATTGACGTACACGAAATCATAACCTCACAACCCATCAACTTCTTAGCGGATCTCAGTGAAATTTCACAAATTCTATGACAAGTCAACACGGATGCCCCTGCCAAAGGTGATTAGGCTAAATTATCCTAGTGGGCCGGAGACCACTGTCAAAAATAGTCCCGATCCGTTGACTCCTTTAGCCCATCAATCTCCGATAAAGAAAAGAGTTGTTTTTATTTTATTTTTTCTGTCTCTGGTACGACGAATAAAGGCGAGTGGTAGGTGTTCGGAATAGGATATATGTTCGGTTTCGCTTTGAGTTTTATTATAAATGACGGCCTAAGGCTCAGAAGGTCTAGATGGGTGCCCCGCGTTCTCCAAGCAGAGTATAAGGCTTAATATATGAGGTCATTTGTACGAGCGCACATAACTCAGAATCGAGTTTGGCAACAGCTGTCAAGATGTTTCTCAGGATGTAGCAAATGAATTTGGGTACTTCTTGCTGAAATATGGAAGTATAGACTGCAATGGGGAATCGGCGAGATTTAATTAACACCAGATGAGTTATTTGTTTGAGCTCATCTGTCACCACAGCTCCCGAGATGGCGTATCTAATTCCGCTTAAAGTGCTAATGCAGCAAAAAATTTATTAAATAATTTGATTCTCTATTCTTTCCTGATTAATTTGCTATATCCATGAGAAAAATCGGACAAGGAGAAGTTCTTATTTCAAATGGGAAAGGGCGTGCAATTGTGCTCTTAAAAGTGCGACCGTTTTCATCGGCTTTCTTTATATACAAAATTATATATGCATGACGTCATAAGGATGACCGATCGTCAGCTTGAGTCTTGGTTCAGCATGGCGGGCAGTGTTGGAGGGAAGCAAGCCCATCTTCGTGGCCAATTTTACTGGTTTGTTCAATAAAAAAATTGAATTTAATGTTCATCGGGAAATTGAGTATGACAAGGGAAACTGTTTATTATTAGACATACGTGTGAATGAATATAGACTGACCTTTATCAATTTGTATGGACCTAATGAAGCCGCGACCGAGCGAAGCCTACCGTGTGCAACCAGGCTAAATTGAATTCATTGCCATAGAAAGGACTTCAAATTCCACTGAGCAGTTCCAGTATTATTACACATTCTGATCAAATTAATTACCTAGAATCTGGAGTCTATATAAATGTGTTTTGTACGATATTTATAAAATTTATCTGCCAGTGTCCGCATTTTGTTTGCTTGCATGGATGCATAGGCTGTACGGTGTATCACTTATCATTACACGGAAGCATTTCCAACTCCAAGAAAATAACGAAGATCGATCTTCATTATCCCCAGATTATCACATATATATGTTTTCTTCTTCCCATTACAATCAACTTTATATTAGATCTAAAAACATAGTATTATATCCTCTAAATTGGAATGAAAACTATCACGTCGTCTGAAGCGGCCCGTCTGAAGTGCTCTCGCCGAGGTCCGTTTTTATTTTAGATACTCCCGAGAGACTCGTTTTTCAATGTTGTCTTTGTCTTGTTTGTTGAGTTTTGTTGTTGTTTGAATCTTCTTTAGTTGAAATGTTAGTTTTCTCGGTATGTAAACTCCAATTTAATATTTTAGTATTTCTGAAATTATGTTAGTGCATGGCATCGAGAATCTCATCGAGAAAGCTCTGTGCTCACTAATCTTTTCACTTACCCGGTTGTCGGCATGATTCAACATGCAGTTGCTCAGACGATACAAACTTTGGAGATTTTTAAAATAATTTCTAATGCCACGGGAATATTTTTGATGACAAATAATTGCATAGACAGAGTTTGGAATATATTGTGAGTTTCGACAGCTAATGTGTTATATTAATAACTGATAAATCCACGAAACCCCCGTTCCCTCGTATGTGAATCGGACAGTAACTGCATGCATTCGTCCAACGGTACTTGCCCACGAATTAAGGTAAATAAATCATTGTAAGTGGTCATGCAGGGACATGTGGCCGACTGGATTCTTTCTTTCATTTCTGGCACGT
The DNA here is from genome assembly GCA_036873755.1 of Hanleya hanleyi. Lineage (NCBI taxonomy): Eukaryota > Metazoa > Mollusca > Polyplacophora > Lepidopleurida > Hanleyidae > Hanleya > Hanleya hanleyi. The sequence continues at coordinate 34,527 of JAVTVY010027433.1, read as the reverse complement.
TACCAATTTCAATCAATCAATCAATTCTTTATTCGACTTAGGCAAAATTATGCCTCTCGTCTCAATATACATATACAAATGGTTGCCATACGAAGACAGTGATGGATATTGAGAGTGTTAACTCAACAACAATGTGAATTAAGTCTATGGAGATTGGTCTTCGCCATATGCTACGCATATCGCTGGCTTGCTCGTCGATCGGCATGTCATACTTATGACGTCATACACACGAAACATGGCGACCGTAAATGTCGCACTTTATCTGCTAACCCCCCTTGTGTTTCGTAGCAAAATATAATATCTTCCTGTTTAAAACTCTCTGTGAGAATTTTATTAACTTAAACCAGAAATCCCAAACCGTAAAATTTCATGATAAAAATGAAATTGACGATTTCGCTGCATTAGCACTTTAAGCCTGTGAGGAGCCATGCGGATACTTCATAGTCTCCACGTGAACAACTGCAATAAATGCGCGGCTGAGTTACTAAGGCTACGTCTGAGAATCCACCGTATTCTGGAGTTGAATGTGAGGCGCCGATGGAAGCTTTCCCGTGGAGTCATATGGTTGCTTTTCTAGTCGCCAGACGTCAGTTTTTCTACCTCTTGCATATCGCTCCAGTTCTATATTTCATCAGGATCTTTTTCTTGTAGATTTTACACTACAATCTGGTTTACTTCAGAACTTCGCGCGATTGACATCCCGTTGTAGTTTATGCCTGATTTTTACCTGGGGCTACTCCATGCATCATGGGATATCTTTCAGAAAATCCAACCAATCACAGGTTTTCTTTAGGTGCATTCACATAACGTTCATACATGAATGAAGAGACCTATTTCTCACTGGGATATATTTTGCTCTAGACACTGGCTTTGAGTGAATAGACACACAGTGCTCACAGTTCCTATTGCCCTGGACACTGATTAGCCCAGCTAGTACAGCACGCGGTCACCCGTCCATGTATTGACCGAGTTTAACGTTGCTTAGTGTCCAACGCTATAAGCCGTACCCAGACGGAACATTACATGTAGATTGATATGTTCACAGGATCAAATCCATGATTCGGTATAAACATCCCCTTTTAGTGGTGTTATATTAATATTATTTATTAATATTTAGTACTATTCATTTCACTGACAACATCATCTGTAGGCTACATACCGGAAATACAAGTCAAAAACCATCAATGAAGTTTATGGGTCCAAAATTATAATTAAGACTTGACTTCCGGTGACCATTCGTTGGCCATTATACCTGAATGGACCAGAACTGGTTTGTGGTGTATTTTAAGATGTTTCTATAATATTTGACTCTCAAAAATATGACAAACAACACCTTTCTATATTTTCAAATGAAAAAAAATCTGGGCCAGTTTGATTGGCCACTCCCAATATTTGCTGTATTGATGTCGGTCGAGATTAACTTATCTCTGGCCGTCACATCTCGCAAAAATAGTCCAGAATATATGCTATTACTTTTTGTTTGAGCGGAAAGGTCCGGCTACCTGGTATGGTGTATGGTCTGTGGTAGCGAATATTAGAGAATATAGTGTTCAGATGTGTTAAGCCAATTTACTACAGATTAAGGCCGGTTTTAGTGGTTTGTGACCTGAAGAAATACTTCATCTTGGATAGCATAGATAGAAATATTACGAAAGGACCTTCATATGGCGCACAAACAACTCGTTCATTTGCTAGATCATCTGATCAATGTGACGTTTATAATCAATACCACACAGCACTTTTCTGAAAACGTCGCTGTTTTATGTTCGGTGATAAATACCGCATATACTGAGGGCAAAATCCGACATGGGTGGGCGGAATATCTGACTTAACATTCTGTAAATTGTATCTACCTCGGAGCTAGAGATATACGAATATTACCAATAAATGTCTCTACATTTATAGATAATTCCCTGTATAATCTCAGAACATGTTTCTAGACACGTATACCTAGGTCAAATATGATTAAAGCCAAGCTGAACGAAGAGAAATTTACTGAGATCACAGAGAGAAACCTGTCCTATCGATTAACATACTTTGATCATCAAATAATTATCAATAATCCATGATAACAATCTTGACGCAGACCTTGAGGTTATAGCTGAATGCCAGAACAGTTTCTGGCTGATACAAACCATCACAGGGATAACCGTTTGTTCTTGCGATGTTTTTGTCGGGTTGACGGTCTGTCAATTTCGACTTGTGCACTACAATTGCTTGACCTCTCCTTGAACTCTGCCCACTGCCTCAGTGATTCGGTCGTGCATAATGAAATATACAGTTGTCTCAACATCCACCAGCATTTTTAACAATCGACAACTGCTATTTTTGTACATGAATTGTAGAGATCGTGATACTCTCAGTGAGAAACAGTGATAGTATTATCGTACCAATGTCTTTAGGCCCGGTTTTTTTCGGATTATGTTGTATTTATTTACTTTTCTGCAGCTGTAAATCTCCGTCGACTTACCCTATAGGTCACAAACCACTAATAATTTGCCTTACTTAATATGTAGTAAATTGGGAGAGCACATCTTGAGAAAACTATATTCCCCCAAAATTCGCCACCACAAATGACCCACCACATCAGGTAGCCTGGCCTTTCCCATACATACATTCCCCTCCATTTTTTTTTCAAGATAAGACCGCCGGAAATAGGGTTATCCAGCACGAAACCATTACGGCAAATTTCGGAGGTGGCCAATCAAACTGGCATAGACTTTTTTTTTCGATTAAAATTTGGAACGGTGGTTTTGATATATTTGGGAGTCAAATATTATAGAAACATACTAAAATATATCACAGACCATTTCTTCTGGCCCAATCAGGTATAATGGGCAATCAATTTTCGCCGAAAGTCAAGCCCTGATAATAATCTTGCACCCAGAAACTTCGATGGAGGTTTGTGACCTACACCCAGAGTCGTCCAGCTTTCTATTCCAAACGGTCAGCGAGTTCTTGATATCAGTGTACTACCTGGAAGCAGAGCAAGCTATGAAGTTCATGGAGATGCGGCCATATTTTCCAAGTGTAAAAGAAGTTGGAAAACCAGGTATCTGAATTTTAGATATGTTATTCGGGATTTTTTATCCTATTACAACACATATGTGGGAAGAGGTGCCGACATACTGACAGAGTCCCATGACTTCACAGTATAGTATTCTGGTTAACCTATTCTAAAGCACATACCAAGAATCTAACGATTCGTGATATGTGTTGTATCTCAGGTACGCTTTTTTGTACCTGTTCATGTGGCAACTTGAATGACATGACCACACGGCCCCTAGCACCGGTACATAAGCGGTATTAGATACAAATCTAGACAGCTATGATGGAAATGCTCTGACAACTCGTGTATTGGTAATTGGTGAGCTGTGTCGCTGTGACAACTCGTAAACTGGGTGGGGATTGGTGAGCTGTATCGTCGTCAGATGAAAATGACGGCATTTAACACAAAAGACTAGTCTGTAAGGCCCGATGTCGACCATATATACGTTCATCACAAATAATAAAATCATAATCATTCACAATGCTCTTGCGATTACCTGTATATGAAGTCTATAAAAAAATACAGTCTAGGTGTGACATAATCAAATTTTCGCGGGGAACTATTCGACACGAGTGGTTGTTGTACTTGCTGTAATTTATCGGATAAATTATAAAGATTTTTCCGCTTTGTTTTATCATCTCTTGTATTGCTTATGAAGAAGTTAATGTGATTTACATCGTGAACAATCCACAGATGATTTCTTTCCAGTATTCCTAGCTGTCTCGTGTGAGTCGAGGATGCATGACCTATTTTTTACTAAATTATTTGGAGCAGAATTCTGTCCTGTCCTCTTTATTTGACTTGGGGTTTTTGTTGTCAAATTCACATTTGTCTTTAGTTATGAAATTTTTGGAGCTGAATATCATGACAATCTTAGAGTTGATTATTTTGCTTTACCTTACCTGGTATACAGTACATAAAAGAGTTAAAATCTTGAGATTTGAATTTGTGATTATATACTCCTCAAAAGTATTGAAAAAACATTGAATGAATTGCTGGATTCAACAAGCAAAGTTGGCCAGACCCGTGCTGCCAGTGATCTATGCATTTTACATATTGCATTACAATTGTTACAACCAATTCGCCTTTTGCACATTGAGAGAACAAACAAGAGCCTGTGTGTGCAGTGACCCTTGACTTCAGTTGATCAGTTAATGTTTCGTATAATTTCACTTTGTCATATCTATAACCCAGGATAATATTTTGAACAGCTGGCATATTTTCTTGTAATATTTGCCAAATTATACATTATTTTAAGCATAATGACACTTTCTTTGAATGTTGCTAAAATATAGGTCAGATGTATAAAATTATGTTAGTTATGACCAGTATAAACATTCTTCTGTGTTTAAAGATAAGGCAAAGTGAATTTATACGAACCAGTAGCTGATCATCAGCTGAAGTCTCGGGTCACTGCACAGACAGGTGTTCATACTTTGCAAGTTTATGGATCAGCGGAAACAAATTCTTCAATTGTCAGAGTTTGTAGCCTGTCAACAGTCGGTGTAACACCCTCCGAATACACAGGAATACGGGCACACGTGCGTATTCGGTCTGTAACCATTTTGATCGACTCTGGGAGCATGTATCTGCATACGCGAGAGATGTGAAATGCTTCCAGGAAATCTTGTAAAAGAATTTTATGCTAAATTATTACACAAGAGCACATGGGAAACCACGTCTTGTATAGCTGCGGCATGCTGAATCCATTCCGCTGCGTTTAGAAGCTGACTATGCCGATTGGCCGAGAGACATAAGCGAAGAAGTTGGGCGCCAGGCATTTTATCCCCAGTGTAATCAGAAGGTGTATCTGACTGTATGAGGAACGCAATCTGATGGCAGGAAAATGCGGAAACCTGATATCAGTACTTTCATTAGAAATGCAGTCAGAGTACTGGCATGTGAGGTCAAATGACTTCTTGTCAGTACGCCGGCCTCATTTGCCATCGCCTTTATATGTTACGCTTGAGTTTGACGAGCGAACGGAGTCACTACAGCATTAGCACTAACGCATCTTATGAGCATGATCGCCTCTCATCTTCGCTTACACGAAGGCTCCACCTGGAGAGTAGAGTTTACGGCCGGGTACGTGTTGTCCTGAGAATTATATATAAATAAATCCATTGAAAACTGCATGCTAAAATGTACGTAATAAAACCAAAACAGATGAAACCCCATTTTTTAGCGATCATCGATCCTGTTTTACGTCGTTTTTTTTTAGTCTTACAAGCGTCTAGTCCGTCATTCATAATCCAGCCGTCGTCCATTAGAGAATATCCGCGTCCATAATCCAAAGACCTATTCCATATTCCATGTAACAGTATTAGCACCAAATTCAAAAAGACAATCATAGTATACATAAACATAGGCTTGTTTCCTGCAAGAGATAAGCGGTCAACAGTTTTCAATGATGCCGGCAAGACATCATGATGTTCCAAAAATATCAAATCCGTATCGCTGATCAGTATTCTTAATCCATAATATTCGTTGTAAAGTTGTCATCTAAAGAATGAGTGTATCTCAGTCAAGCTTCAGTCTGGCGTTTAAAAATTTGAGTATTTTTTCAGTCTTTTTTTGTTAGAGTTAAATTTTGGCTTCTCAAACGTAACAGCTAAAGGAGTTTCTCCTATGTAAACCCAACTCTTTTGAGTTTTCTCAATTCACTGCAAATATTGAATTCCTATTCAATAAGTCGTGTTCAGATGCTAGACAAAGTCCCATTGATGTGAGAAAATGGTATCCGAATTATCAGCGGCCATATTTGGTCTGAGAATTGTGACACAGGCAATTTTAAAGCTATTAAGTTAATGTGGGGTTATTGAACTTACCCGATACCGATTACACTTACATCTTCATGGACTATTGATCTATCTGATCATTAGGAGCTATTTGAAGTCCATCTTGACCAAAAAATAACGTTATCATAATTTTCACACACCTGGTTTAACTAGCAATGGGCATCATTGAGATTTATTGAGCTAATTATATAGTGAAGAAAGTTTCAATGACTTAAACATACGGAGCTCCCCACCCACCCGAAGATACTGGACAAATTTGTTCAATGCATGCCGAGATTAGGTGCTAATAGTACTGTGTGGTAAGCTCGTTCGATCGAGGAGGCGAAATTAATCATGAGATCCGGGTGGTTACTGTATGTTGGATTTTAATGCATGTATCTTCACATATACGTTGATTTTACTGCCTCAGATATATGTACTCTGATTATCGATGGATTTTCTGTGCACGGCTACTGCCTACTAGATTTCATTACGTTCATGATGGACACAAGTGCTGTTCTTTTCAGGACAGTTCTATTTAACATCTCTTAAATTACAATCAGGCGTGTTCTTCAGCACCTGTAGCGTGATTTGTTCAGTTGAAGACCAAACAGTGATAATTATTACGGAATGAGCCCATTCCAAAGTCATCAGGGCAGAGACATCTGATTATTTACATACTTCATAATTTAACCACACTGTCAGAACGATATGGTACAGACGCGACAGACCATATCAAGTATGGTCAGAATAACCATCTGTCCATCATCTTCAAACATTCTCTCTCTCTTAAACAGCGGTTTGACATAAAAAATGTATGGTCTGTCACGTCTGAACCATGGAAGATATGGTCGAATCGACCAAATCCTTTTAATAGTGCATGCAGAATAATCAAAACAGGAGTCTGGGTTGAACATGCAGAGAGAGAGAGAGAGAGAGAGAATTAAGGTTTAACATGCAGTCTAGATATACATATTGCATTTTGAGAATCCCTTGCTTAATTATTTTCGTAGATTTGATGCTCATATAATTGAGAAAAAAATTCAAAATTTCTCTTAAGCTTATCGGTATAGCTTGCTGACGAGAGTTATCTTCAAAATATCCGTAACAATGGTAGATGCGGAACCTTTTACGTCAACAGTCTTGTTGCTATGGGGAAAATGTGTGGCATCGGACCAAAACCTATCTTTTTGTGGACATTGTATGAAATAGTGTTCAATCGTATCAGATGAACATAGCGACATTTCCTTAATCTTCAGCCTTGTATGCAGATGAAGATTGCATGAAATAATTTTGTCACAATTTATATCGTAATAGTTTCATCTTGATTACGACAAGAAATTTATGTGGAAGAAACCAAATAGCTGGTATTGAACTTAAAAACATTACTATATTTGATACAGTTCATGCTCGTATTTTTATCGTTCAATACTTCGTGAGAGCGTTTAAAAGTCACTTGACTGTCTATGGACATTTTTATCGTTCAGACTTCGTGAGAGCGTTTAAAAATCACTTGAGGTCTGTCATGGACATGCCACATAAGTAAGGTACCTCAATTAGGCTTGGGTATGCTGAATTCTTATGGATGTATTCGATCCAATGTACCCATGCCCTGCAAAAACTATTTCATAATATTCCTCAGTGCTGCTATCCATACTATACCGGTGTGAAGGCTAAGAGTGTCCGGTGGTTAAGGGTGTCCGGCTCCTATCTTCCATCCCGTCTAGAAAACTTTTCTCCACATTGGGGCCAAGTGCACATTCCTAGTTGCAATAGAAAAGGAAATGAAAAGGGACACTAATCAGCAGGATATTCTTATCCATCACACCGGCCTGAGACCACTATGAAAAATAGTCCCGACCCGTTGAACTCGTTTAATTTTTTTTATATTCTGCCTCGGCTGCGACGAGTAATCGAAGGCCACGGGTGTTTGGAGTATCATCTGTGTTTGGTTTCGCTGTGAGTTTGATTTTAATGCGGGTCCTAATAAGGTGTGGCTCAGAGGGACTGCCTGGGCACCGCTTTCTCAGAGCAGAGAAAAAGGCCTAACTTATGATGTCATTTGTACAAGCGCGCATAAGTCAAAATCGAGTTGGGCAACAGCTGCCAAGGTGTGTGTCAGGAAGTAGCACTTGAATCAAAGTACTTCTGGTCGAAATATTGAAATCTAGACTGCTGTAACGTAATTACGTTAACATGACCGTCAGTGTAAAATATAATAGAGGTCTTAGATCTACCGAAGTCAGTCACGACGAAAGAGGAGTTGTCCCCTTTGTGGCGCGTGAACAAAAACTGCTTCCAGTCACTGTATATTCCTGCACCCAAATATCATCGTGCACGACCTAGTTCTTACGGGGCGAAAAGATTGTACCAAATCTGACAAATAGAAACTTACTGCAGTTAATTACACACAGGGCAAATGCGTGTGAGCTTTTGATTTCGACCAGATCACCATCGACTCGGACGTGACCTTGGGCTTCAGTGAGCAGATAGTAACGAGGTGAACACTTGTTTCATAATTTAGAATCGGTTAGTTTATGGAACGTCTGAATACGTGGAGATGAATTAATTCTGTTTGAATCGCTAACTGGGCCAATAAAAACCAGTATTTAATGAAGTTCATTAGAAATTTTGTGAACTTTCAGGAAAAATAGTGCCATCGTTTGTAAAATATCATTGTGTATGCTACATATACGACGTCGGGCATTATAGATTATTGCCCGAAGGGTATTGTCTTCGTCAGCGTCGTCTGACTGACTGTCCGTCTGTCCATCTTACTTGTGGACACGATATCTCAAGAAGGATTATATCCAGGCATTGTAAATTCATACCACATATGCATCTGGTGAAGGGTCAGAAGCATGTTGAAAATGACCGACCTTGACCTATTTAATCATGGTCAAATTCTAGTATTTGCTATATTTTGAAGGATTAAAGCTAGGGTCTTCAAATTCATATTACATATGCAACTGGTGATTGACTAAAAGCCTATCTCAGTTGACTGACCTTGGCCTATTTTTTCAAGGTCATATACTGTTTATTATGATATGTACATCTTGCAATGGACCAGAGGTGCGCCAAAGATGACTGACCTTGACCTATTTTATCCAGGTCATATTCTATTCAGTACAATATTTCATGAAGGATTATATCTACATTGTCCAAACTTATGCGACATATGCCTGGACCTGAAGTCTATTGAATATCACTGACCTTGAGCTCTTTTAAAAGGTCAAATTATATATGTTAAGTATAAGATCTCCGAATTCATGTTCCATATGCAATTAAGTTGGAATTGACCAGAAAATTGTTGAAGATGACTGCATGGCCTTGATCTATATTTCCAAGATCAAACTACTTGATTTGACTATTATTTATATAGAAGAGTATATTTGGAGCTAAGAATGACTGCTGAGTGTAGACAATAACTGATAGCCGAGGGGTATTGGAGCCCATTGGGCTATTTTCTATTATAGCAATAGAACGGCGTGTGATATCACCGCAATGACTGAACTCATTTGTTCACATAAACCCTTTGTTGCCTCGGCACTGCGTGTCGCTCTAATTACCGAATATCTCTCTCACAAGACCGCTAATGGAAAGCATACTGTTATTCAAATATATTGTCTATGTTACGATGAAGCGTACTCATCCATACATCCAGAAGTTGGAATTGCTATATGCAAAAGACCTTGAAGCTGACACGCGATGATAAACTCCTTAAGAGAGTGGAGTGACCTTCCATGGAGTGCACGATTCTCTCAAGCAAGGAATAGGGTTTGTAATCGCATAATTCAGTATTAGCTAAAATCGAACTCGTCTTGGATTTTTGAATTGAATTGAATTTTTGTATCCACCAACCGAGAAATTGATAACAAATTAACACATGATGTAATGATATATACACAAATGTCTATAGAGAAGAAGGATATGGTGATCGGCGGGAGAAAACCCCAGGGGGCTTGTGGTATCCCAGCATAATACGAAGGGCATATACATTTATAAAGACGTCAGTTTGTGTTTGTGAAATGTTGAGGAATAAACAGCAATTCTCAGCGAGTGTGGTGAATAAAATACAACCATTGGTGTATATACTGTATGTGATTAATTAAGAGTGTATATGGGTGGTGTTATCTGTTTGTAGATATTGTTTCGCAAGTGTTTTGAATAATGATATGGATGTACATTTTTGTAAGTCGGAGGGTAACTTGTTCCATTCTCGAGGAGCTTTGATTTTTGGTGTGTGAAATGAAAGATCAGTTCGGAAAAAAGGTCTACACAATTGATGCGGATTATCCGCAGATCACACAGCAAGTTGGCTCTGATGTGTCTACCAGAATAATACAGAATTTCATCAAAGCTTTTATTATCGTGTGTACCATCCACTCTTGCATCTTTATGGGCTTTGCAGACTTCAGATGAGCATTGTGTAGATGTCCAGGAGTGATGTCGACCCGACATTATATGTAGTCATTTATTGTGCCGCTTCCTTCTGACTGGCGGCTGAAGACGGGAACGAAATTTTAGCAGTCTTGTGGATTTGTCGACAGCATCGTTATTTTGTTGAAGACATTAACAGACTTTCAATATGTTTCTGACAAAAACTGTTATGGTGAATTTAATGTTTAGTCTGATATACTTGTCTCTGAGCAACGCCATTAATCCAACCTCATCAGCAGAAACCAATTCCACTACAGGAAAGGTTTTAATCGTATGGGCTTTTTTCCGGTTGGATCGTCAGCTTGGTCCGGTGCACTGACACCCTGGTTCTATTGTCTCGAACGAGTTATTCTTTTTCTTGAATAACCTGTTTGCCACTGGATTTGTATGCACTCCGGTATTCTTAAGAGAGATATCCAGTTATCAACCGGTTGATCTGACTCGGTTCAACCCGCAACACATAGGCCTGTACCTGCTTCAAGAGAAACACAGGCGTTAGAATATCCAGCACATTATCAATGTTGTGACAACGCATACAGGTGACATGAGATTAGTATAGCTGTGGGGAAGTAGTGTAATGTGAGTGAGTGAGTGAGTGAGTACTAAGACTCGTGTTCGTCTTCGATAATATGCTTGTAAAACGCTTTATATACATGGCAGATACACAGGCCACGTTAGTGATGGGATGAGTGATTTACATATTACCAGCTGGAGTTGCGATTTAAAACGGGAGTTGTCTCCCATTTTCCGAAACCTAATCGAAAGTTTTCGCTCGCTTTCACAGGAAGAATATCCTCAAACTTCTTATCACTCTTTCTTAAAATATGCCGTTTGATGAAGAATGGTCTCATTAATATGGACACTAGCGCTTGAAGGAGTTACTTGTTTTTTTCCAGAATTTGATATGTTGGAAATCATTATCTTACCTGAATGGAATTTTTTTACATATATTTATAATCATCCGTTCATCCGCTTGCGGGAGCATGACTATATCCAATATTGACAAAGAGTAAATGCAGTCTGTGGGTTTAAATTTGGCCTCTATGGTGTAACACTAAAAGAGCTGAAACCTGACGTTTTACACCACTTCTATCCCGCGATGCAGTGTACATCCATGATAACTAAGCGACAGGTTGAGATACATATTCGTTACACCAAGGCAATTTCTGCGTTCCCACTTCAAATTTGCCTTGATATACCTGATCATCTTTCGTATAAAGAGACGTAACTGACTTCGAATCCATTTGAATTTCGAAATTTGTCAAAGAAGAGCGTTGTTGATTGACTGACCTATATACTGGGCAAAATAACGTAGCTACTTGAGGATGATGTCACCCTACATACGTGTATGTTCTCTGCTGTTCGTCTCTCGTTTGTACGTGAAATTTACACCTCGGATTTTCAACAATTTGTTTAGAAGTGGGGACGTCGAGATTGGCTTGATGTAATGAAGATGGTTGACACAGAAGCTCTAGATTTGTTGAAAGTAGTTGCCAGCTATAACTAACAGCTGGTATTAAAGTTAGTCAGATTTTACCAAACGCGCTCTTGTCAACTCCACCATGGCAGTTAGCCAAACCAGAAGTAGATGTTTCATTGACGAAATATAAAAAGGCAGACACGAGCCAGCTCGTGTATACACAAGAATTTGGTCTACTGAGAGAAAAATACAGATCACATCAGGCTATTTATACCGATGGTTCTAAAGATGGTGAGAGAGTAGCGTGTGCTACTATCTTTAGTTCCAAAACTAAAACCTGTCGTCTACCAGGTAAAAGTTCCATATTTACTGCAGAAGCAAAAGCTCTATTATCAGCTTTAGAAGGTTTTGGATCCACTAGAAGGGAAACATATGTCATATTCTCGGATCCACTATCATGCTTTAAAGCGATTAAAAGTGGAATTTCAACTCATCCCACCATCTTGAAAATTCTACAATTATATGACACTAGATTTGATTAACAGATAGATATTGTGTTTTGTTGGGTGCCTAGTCACGTTGACATCAAAGGCAATACTGAAGCTGATAGATTGGCTAAGGCAGCTCTAGATGAAGAAGTTGATCCTGTAGGATTCCCATACAGCGATTTCAGACCATCTATCTGCGCCTATGTAAGAAAGCTGTTTCAATCTTTATGGGATACTATGGATAATAACAAACTTCAGGAGTTCAAAAAAGACTGTTGGTTATACGCATCTGTACAGTCAGAAACGTTTCGATCAGGCCATGATTAGACGATGTAGGATCGGTCATACACGATTAACCCACGAATATTTACTAAAACAGGTGCCGGTCCCAAGGTGTATTCCATGTCATGAAGATCTCACGGTGAAACATATTCTCATAGACTGCATAGATTTTAACATTGTAAGAGATACTTTTTATCGAGCAACTACGCTGGAAGATCTTTTTAGCCGAGTAAAAGGGGATTGTATTTTAGATTATTTGAGAGAGATTGGTTTGTTGTACAAATTTTAATGTTTGTACCTGTTTTAACGTATTAGTTTACTGAGTTGCTGAATACTTAGAATTTTGTTTGGTCGTCGCTATATAGCTGAAATGTTGCTGAATGCGACGTTAAACCTTAATTCTCTCTCTCTCTCTCCTGGTTGACACAGTTAAGTTATCCCCGTCAACTCCGTCATGTAACACATCAGTTCAATTATCCACACGAGATCCCTCGACGGGCACATCTGGAAGAGCAAGCTTTAATTTGTTCAGTCGGCTTACATGTTGGACTTCACGCGTTGCAGTATATCGGTGGCCGAGTGGCCTAAGGCGCTTCGCTGACGACCGCTAGCCTCACACCGCTGAACCAGCACGGGTTCGAGCCCAGTTGGTCCATGCGTGAAAGTTTGTCAGTTATTTGCCGTCAGTTAATTTCCGGCGGCCGGTGGTTCTTTCCGGGTACTTCGGCTTCCTCCACCATCCAAATTGACTGTCGCCATATGAGTGAAACAACATTGAGCGTGACATTGAGCCAAATCCTTCCCCCCCCCACCATGTACTGTGTTGACAGTTAAATTAGTGCCTTGTTACATAAACAATGCTAGATTTCAGGATAATTAATTGCATGTCATGGAGAGACACAAATCATCACGTGATTGAAAGATAAAACGTCATGAATCGCCTTCTCTCGAAAATACGAGCGTAGCGTGAAGATCTATGGCGATACGATTCGTAACTTGTGTCTAATTCCGCTTAACTAGGGGCTAGGAGTCGTATGAACCTATGTATTTCAAGATCCTCATAGTGTTCATATGAACAGACACAACCAAAGCGTGACTGAGATACATCATACTCCAGATAACGACTTTACAACGTTTATCACATGGATTAAGAATACTGATCAGCGATACGGATTTGATATTTTTGGAACATCATTATGTCTTGCTGGCATCATTGACAACTGTTGACCACTTCTCTCTTGCAGGAAATTAGCCTAGTGTTATGAATACTATGATTTATCCTTTTGATTTGGTGCTAATGTTAATCTATGAATTAGGTCTTTGGATTATGACCGCGGAAATTCTTTAATGGACGACGGCTGAATCTTGAATGACGGACTAGACGCTCGCATTCAATAAACAGAATAATTCTTGCGAGACATAGAGCCAGTCTGTAAGTTACCGCCTTCGAGGTTGGCGTCCAAGCAGAATGAACACTCAGTCCGTGGGTTGCGGCCTCGGTGCACAACTCGCACGGGTTCGAATGTTCATTCAGCTTGAATATCTCCCTCTCGGGCGATAACTATTTTACGATTGCCTGAATTCCTCCTCTTGCTTATGGCTTCACTATATATATGTAGGTTTATGTTTTTGGTGGAAAATATAAGCCGTACGACGTCAGGCATTACAGGTTAATTTTCTGGGTATTCTTGCATTTACCAGGATTACCCCATGTTGAGGCGTATATTTCATCAGATGTCCTCGGTGCTCATCTATTAACATCAGATGAGCTATCTGTCATTACAGCTCCCGAACAAGCGTATTTAATTCTGCTTAAGTCTGTGCTAGGGGCCGTGTGGATACTTCATAGTCACCACATGTACAGCTGTAATAAACGCGCGGCTGAGATACTGAGACTACGTCCGGGAACCCACCGCATTCTCGGGTCTGAATGTGGGGTGCCGAGGGAAGCTTTCCTGTAGAGTTGTTGCTTTTTAGTCGCCAGATGTCGTCATTTTTTCCAACCTCTTATCGCTCCAATGTATCACCTTGTATATGGCAGGATTCTGCTGGACTAATACTCAGCGAAGCCCGCCCTCTGTACATATCATTCGACAAATGTATGTAGGTTTACTGTTTTGTTGGGGAATTTAAGCCGTACGACGTCGGGCATTACAGATTAATTTTTCTCAGTACTCTTTCCTTCACCAGGTTTAAGCCCATGTTAAGGCGTTTACTCCGCCAGACGTCCTCGATGCTCATCAATTTAATTGGCCAATTCAAATGTTCAAACACAACTCCGGCTTTTCCATTGGCCTCGGGGACTACATTTACCTTCAATTTGAGCATTTTGCGCCCATTATACATCTGTTATATGTAGTCTACCCTCTCTTAAAAGCTAGTTCACTTTTGAGAGACAAAATAAATGGGTCTTTTAAAGCAGGTGATCTTTTGGTTAAGTTGACTTAACAAGGGAAACACGTTGCGGAAAGTTTACACTGTGATCTCAATGACCAGATGGTCGCGTGACAGAGGTGGTCCTTAGAGCAGGTTTGACAGTATCCTCTGTTAACATTCTCCCACTGCCAGAGCTTGTGACCTCCTAAAGTGTCAGTATATCTGACAGTAGGATATATAACCTAATGCCATCAGTCTGTTGCGTACTCGTTAGACCAATCTGCAGTATATACGACGTGAGGATAATCTTCATAACATTATTTGGGAAATATTTATAACCAGAAGTTGCTTTGCTTCTTTCATAACTTATTAATTACAACAAATATACGCTGGGTAGAATTATCCTAAATGGCCCTAAGCCTGCAACTGAAAAAACCTGCAACTATATTGATAGTATTATTATGTTTTCGTAACACTATACGCAGATGTGCATGATGTGATGCATAACAAATGACCTAACCATTACAAGATTTTCCTTTTCCCATTAGAAAGTTCAAATATGTATGTCATTGATAGGCATGCAATATTCAAAGTTAAATGATTGCAGCATAGACACTCGGGGCAGAAGTAGCTTAATGACTATACCGGTAATTTTTCTTTACGAGCTTTTACTTTTCCATCAAATCAAAATCCCGCTAGCAAGGATGGATGGTCATGCACGTACCGATATAGATTATAGGTTCGGGGGCATATAGAAGACAGTGGATGTGTTCGGAGCTGGCATATTACGAATATGAGTAACGTTACTACTATTTATCACAAGCGACCAGACCGGTACTATAACAATATGTAACAACGCACAATTTAAAGAAAAACACTCCAAAAGGAAACCGAAACTGCTAACGATAACAACGATCCGAAACATTCTATGTGTTATTAAAAACCCCAACAAAGACTAAAGCTGATTATATGAGATACATCTCTTTGTTGAAATTTACTATGATGCGTTTTGAGCGATATCGCGACAAAGATTTTGTGCAAGACTCACGAAATATAACTGACAAAAGATCTGCTGCAAGTTGTATTTTCAGTCTTTTATCCAGGAAATTACCTTTTCAATGAGAGAAGAGAGATAGAGAATTAAGGTTTAACGTCGCGTTCGGTGAGAGGTATCACACTAAAGCCTTGCCCATATCATACTGAACCGAAGAATTTCGACTCTAAACCAAGGCTATACCGTATGAATTTACAGCAAACGTAACGTTTTTAGTAAACCCTAAGACCAAACTATTATCAGGATAGGGGGCTGAACATTTAAATACTATATATCTCGGTCAAGCTCTGCACCGATTTTCTCTCGGGCTAATTAACATCATAGAGCATAATCAGTTAAAGAAAAAATGCGACAAAAATGAACAGACAAGACCGAATACACGACTTTCTGGGGACACATCGTGGCCGCCATTTTGAATTGGCCGCCATGTTGAATTTTTTCATGATCCTTTGCACCTAGGATTATGCAAAAGTCTGTAAATGTCATAAACGTCAGGTTTAAGCTCTCCTATTCTCTTCGCTCCGGAGTTGTTCTGAAACATTTTTATCGACTGTATAGATTTTAAGATTGTAAGAGGTTCTTTTTATCGAGCAGCTACTTTAGAAGATCTTTTAATCGGGTGAAAGAAGGCTGTATCTTAGGTTGTTTGCG
This sequence comes from Hanleya hanleyi, assembly GCA_036873755.1. Lineage (NCBI taxonomy): Eukaryota > Metazoa > Mollusca > Polyplacophora > Lepidopleurida > Hanleyidae > Hanleya > Hanleya hanleyi. The sequence goes on along the minus strand of JAVTVY010027433.1, from coordinate 17,990 downwards.
AGAAATCTGTTTGTTGCATAAGTTTCAATGTGTGTATTTTTTCATGTGTTGGATTACTAAGTTACTGGCTTGAGTACTTCGAATTTTGTTTGATCGTCGCTATTTTGCTGAAATATTGCTGAAAGCGACGTTTAACCTGAATTTTCTCTCTGTTGGGGACTGCCCCCTCCTCAGGCCAGATAGGGTTAAGTTGAATTCAATAATTGAAAACATATATCGGCCACATCAATGCTTGATCCGATATCACCGCTTTGACTTTGTTATTGTTATCTCAAATGTTCACATAAACCTGTTGTTCCCTCGACACTGTGTGGCATACATTTAGAAGTTGGAATTGTTATATGTCATACATCTTGAAGCTGACACACGATAATAACTCCTTAAATCAAGAGAAGTGATTTTGCACGATTCTCCCAACTAAGGAATCGATTTTGTAAAACCGAATTCTTCGTGGAAGACCGAGAGGCTATTCCAGCTAACTCTTGTGGATTAATAAAGAACATCGTATATTCATGGTGTGCTTCTGACGAATGGGTGAAGGCATCTACGGATTTTTGACATGTCTCTCATAAAGACTTGTGGTGAATTTAATATTTGGTCTAATATACCTGTCAATGAGCAACTTCATAGGACTGAAGCCAACAACACCGATTCCACTACAACAAAGACAGTTTTGGATTTTATGGGATTTTTTCCAGTTGGATCGACAGCGTGGTCCGGTGCACATGATTGCCTGAATTCCACCCAGTTGGGTGTCGAGCCCCGTCTACCAGAGAGCTGATCTCTTGGCAGAGTACAACTTAGGGATGATATGGTGAAAAAATAAAATAATGATTTTTGTTTTAACAATCATAGATCTCGGGATATGTTACAGCTTTGAATCATTTGATTGGTTAATTCAAATTTTCAAAAAGAAATCCGACATTTTTATTGGCCTGGGTCAATACGCTTATATGTAACTTGTGTATTTTGCGCCCATAATAAATCTGTTATATGCAGTCAAACTTGTCTTAAAAGTTCGCTTTTGAGAAACAGAAGACAAGCGGCTTTTGAAGCAGGTGGTCTTTTTGATAAAGTTGTCTTAACAAGGAAAACACGTTGCGAAAATATTAGGCCAGATGATCACGGAAAAGCGGTGGTCGTTAAAGCAGGTTTTACAGTATTCTCTGTTACCCTTCTCCAACTGTCTGAATGTGTAACCTCCTAAAGTGTCAGTATTCGTGGACAAAAGACTTCCCATATAATCCCCAGAGTCTATTGTAGGCAAGCTAGACCTGGGCCCCGAGAATGAGGTGGTAGTCCCGTAACCGCAGTAACTATTGTGAGGCTGGTGCGGCCAGATTCCTGTATTTATCGTCCAGTTGTGCGATAAGAGAGGATATCACCAAAAGTATTACGTAAACCAGCTCATGGACAACCACTTGACAATTGATGGTGAAAATGAATATCCAGGAATTTATAAAACTTAAACAACAACATATATCAACATGGTTGGAACACTTCCATTGTCTTTAGCAACGATACAGTCGAACTGGCCAAGTTGGTAACGTTACTGTGAGAAGAAGGCCATCAATGCGCTATAATTGTCTCATTCTCTCGGAAGACTGAACCATATGACCAAGGGGAGGTAGTTTACTACTTTTATTACTTTTTCAAATAAAACATTGATAAATTGTTATTTAGAACAGAAATGTTATTGTAATGTCCTATTCCATTGGACTGTGTGAGTAACATTGTGAGTAAATTTACTAATCTGCCCAAGATATATATATTTATATTTATGTCATTCGTTTTTGAGAGAGTATTGCTTAGACCAACGACCGTCGACTTAATAGGTACCAAGGGGTGGGTGTCTGTATCCACTCCATTCACCAACATGGTTTTACTCTTCATAGAATCAGAGTAAAACCCGTGGCCCACCTATCCCGAGCATCTGATCGCCAAGGTGTCTATTGGTTAATACTGACTGCGTAGGGAGAGGTCTCACTCATTGTTCCCTATTTTACCCTACCAGGCCTGCCCGATTTGGGGTCGAGGGGCTGTGTTTTCGTTATTCCTTGAGATAGAGGGTTAAACCTTCCATACCATATATTTAGGTCAAGCTCTACGAGGAAATGGGGGGAAAAAATCCAAGATGACCACCTTGGACAGACGGAATTTGTCAGAAGCAACTTTTCATCTATGTTTTTTTTACCAATTTTTCGATTTTTTTTTATTGATCGATATTTGCTCTCAAAAATTAATTAACATGATAGAACGTAACTAGTTCTAGCAGAATAAATCACTTTTATGCCATTTCAGGCAAGAAAAATGCGGCAAAAATGAACAGAAAAGACCGAAAACACAACTTTCTGAGGGAACCTCGTTGCCGCTATTTTCAATTTTTTGCATGATACTTTGCACCGAGGATTATGCCAGCTAGGAAAATGGCGCCAAGTCGATTGGCAGAGACGTCCAAACGTTTCAGCTCTCTAGTTCTCTTCGTTTTGCAGCGGCACTGAAAATTGTGTTGAGGCTGGGCCATAATGCCCCCTCCCTCAGGCCAAATTAATATAAATTGAACAAGATTTAACCGTAACAAATGCCGGTCCCGTGCACATTATAATAATATAGGGATGCTTGAGGAGACCTCCCCGCATTGTCTTTGTTCTTGTTACATCAGATGTTCACATGAGCCCTTTGCTCTCGGCACCGCGCGTCACTCTGATGGTATGAGTGGCCATACATTGAGAAGTTGGAATTGTTATATGTAATAGATCTTGAAGCGGACACGCGATGATAAACTCCACAATCAAGCGGAAGTGACTTTGCACGATTCTCCCAACGAAGGATTCCGTTTTTAATCACATGATTCAATATTAGATAAAACCGAATTCGTCCTGGATTATCCACAGATAATATCGAGCGATTTTACTGCGGTATGTTCTACACTATAATAATGCAGAATTCCATCAAACCTTTTATTGTCGCGTGTACCTTCTACACTTGCCTCTTGATGGGCTTTGCAAAATACAGATAAGCTTTGTCTAGATGTCAAGCAGTGATATCGATCCGACATTACAGGAAGCCAATTACTGCGCCGCTCCTGATTGGACCTCTTCTTGGAGGTGTCGTTGTTTCTTCAGATAAACCAGGTAAATGTAACTCGAACCAAGGGTTATAAATTGGGCAAACCGCATAGATATCCTGCATTTTAAATTTGTTGACGACATCGTGTTGTTGATAGTTTGCTGCTGACTGGCGGCTGAAGACAGAGAGGATATTTCCGTGGATTGAGTCTTGTGGCTTGATAGTGAGATCGTATTTTCATGGTTTACATCTGACGAATGGTTGAAGACATCGACAGACTTTTAACATGACTCCGACAAAGGCTGTTGTGGTGAATTTAATATTTGTTCTCGTATACCTGTCTTTGAGCAACGCCATAGGACCAAACCCATCAACACCATCAGGAGGAACCAATTCCACTACTGGAAAGAAAGTTTTGAATTTTATGGGATTTTTCCCAGTTGGATCGACATCGTGGTCTGGTGCAAATGATTGCCTGTATGCCACCCAGCTGGGTGTCGAGCACGTCAACCAGAGAGATAGCCTCTTGGCAGAGTACGACTTGAGGATGACATGGCGAGACACTAAGGTAATGAAATTCTGTAGTAACAACAGTGCGTCACGAGATATATTACACTTTTGAATCATTTGATTGGTCAATTCCAATTTTCCAAAAAAAATCCGGCATTTTCATTGGCCTTGGTCATACACTTACATTTAAGCATGTTGCGCTCATTATATAGATATGTTGCATGAAGTCAACCCTCTCCTAAAAGTGCACTTTTGAGAAACAGAATATATGGGTCTTTTAAATCAGGTGATCTTCTGATAAAGATGATGTAACAAGAGAATCTCGTTGCGGAAATTTTATTTTGTGATCTGAAAATCCAGAAGGTCGCGTAACAGAGGAGGTCGTCAGAACAAGTTTCACTGTATTATTCTCATGGTTTTGTTCTCTGTTGCGTACTCGTTAGCAAAATCAACAGTATATACGTTTCGAGGATAATCTTAATAAAATTATTAGTTGATATGGTTAAAATTCGCGTTGTCCGTGTACCTAGGGAATGTGTTTTCATTTCATGTAGCCTCGCAGTACTTTCATCCGTGGTATAAACCAGTAAATTATTGTACACTAGTTAAACGCAACATACATTGGTGGTGGAAAAATAAGCCAGCGTAAGGACAAGAAGTCACGTGCCACATCATATACGAGATATATTGAGCCTGGCGAGAAATGTCTGCATTCGTGCATCCCCATGTGTGAACCAAGAGAGCAAAGAGTGAAGTATTTCAGAAACGTTGGACTTCCGATCACAATCTTTTGACGCACAGTGTAACTTCAGTCAACAATTATAAACAAACTCATAATGTTGAAGATATCATTATTGTCGATTTACAATTTTGTTTTGAGAAGTTTCTCTCTATGCTAGTTCAATTTAAATCTGATCAGATTGACTGTCTGAAAGTATTCACCCATCTGGCATGCCATCATTACCTATCACGTTCACGGAACATCCATAACGGTCGGAAACCAATAAACCTCTGTACGCGACATTTGTCGCCCGAATTGAGTATTTTCTCGTTATATATTCAAATTATATTGGTTTGCGAAACAGATGCATGTGTATATGCAATCACGGCTCTTAATATGTGTGTTTATGCGATCACTATACCAGGTAATAATATGTGTAAATATGGCCAGATTCGATCTTCTGAGCTGGCACATCACATTATCGTTCTCCAATATATCCAAAAGTAAACATTGACCACCCGCTCAACAATGCCTTGTATTACAAATCGTTTTGGCAGTTTCGAATTGACGGAATAGATAAATATTGATATAACCCAGGGAATATGAAAGCATTGTAAGTTGTTTAAAAATACCTATTTATTACCATTAACTGATGTAGCTTGAAATGAAAGTCGGTATTAAGGGAGTAAATCACGTTCATTTCCATAGGCTTATGTAGCAGTTGGTGAGAGGTGGGGGAAATTGAGGACGTCTGGCACAAAAAAGCAACAATATGATTCCACAAGAAAGCCTGTCTCGGCACCTCACATTCAGACTAAATACGGAGGATTCTAAGACGTAGTCTTGGTATCTCAGTCGATTGTATATTGCAGATGTTAATGCGGAAAATATAAACACACGCCCCTAGAGCCGGTGTGGAAAGGCTATCTCCAGGATAGGATTGTCCTAGGCATCATTGGAGTGTCCTAGGCAATAATTCCGTGTTCATAGTGTATTTTATAGGGTAGGACACTGTTAGCCAAGCGGACACTAAATCGTTACAACAGTGGCGGTTGTAAGTGTCCTACAAGACAAGTGTCCCATTTGACCCACCATTATGCACATGCATTGGGCACCTTTAGAAATCGGTGTTGGGAGCTCTCGAGGCCATAGCGCCGTGGGACAGTCAGCATCCAGAAAGGCGGGCTCAAGCTCGACATTATGCAGGTTCGAACCCAGTCGGGACTGCATTATTTTTTTTTCCTTTTATCTACACTTTTTTCTCCTTTTCACACATGGATAATTTAGTACAACACGTTCATCATTACATCTTTGTTTTAATACACATACATTCAAGCGTTGATAACCGGTAATAACAAAAATATTAATCAATATTACTGTGAATAATTATATATTTTGGCGTTTACTAGGTAAGAGCTGGTTGTATTCTAGTCCCGTAAGCAAGCTGTTATTATGGGGTGATATTTTGCTTCACGTCCAATATCAACATATGGCATTAAATCTAATATGTATAATTATTGGCATGCAGTTTAACCCTAACAGACCGGGGTAAAAAGACTAACGGTATTATGACTAAGCTTGGGTCACAAGTGTTTCACTTTAATTATAAGCCACACTCTAATCAAATAGGAAGGGACATTCCGAAAGATTATTTTGATGACGTCATCATGACATCTTGTCAGAAGGTAAATTTGTATGCAATTCGTTAACTATCATATTATCTAAAACAGTGATTATGATATAACTGATCCTTGTGAAAATGTAGATACTGTACCACTGTTGTTATATATCTTTCTGTCGCAATAGTTGTACCAGTCGCTACTAAATTGTATAATATTATCCCTATTTCAGTTGCATATGCTCTATGACAGGTAAAACATATCTCACAATATCACTTCTTTTACATGTATGTTTTCCATTGAATGTAAAATTACTTTATCAGTTCTTTTGTACGCTTTGAGGTATACCAAAATTAACCGCTATGACACTGAAATATTGGGTTGATATATTTGACCGTATGTTTGTCACGTAGTGGAGGGAGAGCGGCCCATACTTATACGTGTAAAATATGTAGACTCGCACCATTCCGAAATGTAAGGCTAACACAGGATAGTAGTAGAGAATGCGTATTAATGCGCATATTGAACTTTGGTCTCTGAAACGTCAGTCACGTCAAGGGAAGTGACTTCTTACCCTGCGCATGCACACAAAGTGTACACAGGCAATTTTTCACAGACATGTACTGAGCTGTACACTACTGAACGGTACTGCATGGAAAGGTCCACCATACATGTAGGTACTGAGCTATAACTGAACAGTTCCTGTGTGATAATCACAGGTCAGAACTGAACTGAGCAGTACATGTCAGGTAGCAACAGCCTGGTTCCAAGTGGTAACTGACCATTACTGCACAGTAACCGGTTGGTTACTGTTCAGTTACAATGCAGTACTGTTCAGTCCTGTTCTTTGTGGTACTGTACGGTATCCAATCAGTACTGACCAGTTACTGAGTGGTACTGTGTGGATACGGGTCAGTACTGTACTGAGGTGTACCATTTCGGGCCCTTCCTTGCGGTTACCATTCAGTTACCACACAGTACCAACATGTGAAAATTTGGCTTTGTATCGGAAACACCATTGCGCGGGAACCAATGTCACTTCCGGTCACGTCAATAGGTGAGAGGTCAATACGCTTTGTCTACTATCACTAGGCGGTGGAACAGTGTGTGACGCTACTGTCACGAAAACAATCCTATGTGTGTACAAAGTGAGAGTTTTGAATGGATTACCCTGCACGACATTTTGGTCAGAACGCACCGCAAACGTGTGCGCATGCACGCGATGTCGTCTCGAGGCAAAGGTTATATATACTCGAATTCCACAGTGCGCATGCACTTGATAATTTCAAAATATTAATGCTATATTTCGTCGAGCAATGTGTGTGCCTCTTCGCATAATCGAAGCTCCACACGTCACGCAGTGAATACATCAGCCCAACTCTCCCGCCTCTCTCCCCCCGCACGGAATATATACTATTACTGAAGGACGTCTCGTCCTCCATGTTTCATCAAGTGTGTTGCTCTAAATCACACGAAAAGTGTTTTGCTTGCCCGACAAAATATTCTCCATGCTCAAAGCATTTTGAAAGTTAAGCAAATCGGTATAATGCTATCCGACAAGATATCCTTGTGGCGTCATCGAACCAGCCAATCCTACTTACGCTACCCACACCCTCTTACCTCCAACAGACATCACACCCGCTCCACCCAAATAATATCCATATCAACAAATGAAACACGGACACTCTTCCCCGGGGTGGGACATTAACCCCCAGGTGACAGTTGTCCGTAGGACACTGGTACTTGGGGATTGTCTGAAGGACATACTTTCCCAGGTTGGAGTGTCCCCCGGACACTATAGGACAGTGTACCCCCCGGGCAGTATAGGACAGTGTACCACAGCACACCGTCTGAAGCGGAACTAAGTGCGCGTGCTGTGATGTCAGATCAACTCAAATAAGTAACTCATCTGATGTTAATAAAGAGATAGAATTAAGGTTTAACGTCGAGTTCAGCTATAGGGTCGATAAGAATATATTTCACAGGATGAGCATTGAGGGCGTCTGATGGAGTAAACGCATCAACATGGGGTAAACATTGTTAATTTTCCTGGGTATTCTTGCATTTACCAGGTGATTTGTGGATTAACAAATAGGATGAATTTTCCTATAAAAGTGTATAAAAAGAAGATGAAAATGGAGAAACAGAACAGAACGATTTATGTGTATTAGGTTTCACCGTGAAGTAGGACTCGTCAACATTGGGCATGTCAGATTCAACGTTTTTCATAATGCCAAAGGTGAATCCCCATTTTCATTTTCAACAAAAATTATAGATGCTTTTCAGATGACCCCGAATAATATTTTCCATTCCCACCCCGATTTCCCCAACGGCGCCCCATCACGAAGTACGGAAATGAGTCCAGGCACTGTTTTTTTCTTATAGCAAGCTACCGGCCAATATTATAAACAACAGATAATTACTGCTGAAAACAGTAAAGAAGATGGGAAACTGATTCTCCGAGTCAATAAAACTACCAGAGGTACTCGTCAAATTATTACATTAACGCTTCATATTCAGTTCATGAAAAGCAACTCCACCTTGAACAATCTAGATGTGATTAAACATGTATCAATACGGCTAGAGCACTGTTATTGTTTTCAGTAACCAAACTTTCAAAGTATGCATTTTGTTAATCAATTTGGTAACGTTACTAAAATTTGTTGGGAAATTTATCGCACCCCGTCAGGCATTACAGATTAGGTTTTTGGGTATTGTTGCATTCACCATGTTTACACCAAGTTCAGGCGTTTACTCCCACAGACGGGTTATCTAATTCCACTTAAGCCTGTACTAGGGGCCGTGGGTCTCCTTCATAGTTTCCACATGAACACAAGCGATACAAGCGCGGCTGAGATACCAAGGCTTCGTCTTAGAATCCTCCGTATTCTAGTCTGAATGTGAGGTGCCAATGAAGGTTTTCTTGTGGAGTTATATGGTTGATTTTCATTCACCAGACGTTGTCAGTTTTTCCCACTTCTTACCGGTGTCACCTTTTAACTGACCTGGCAAGTTTCAGATTGCACTGTATGAAATTTTCATGAAACTGGGAAAAGTAATCCCGCAAGAGTCCTGTTGCTCCTATTAACTTGGCGTGCTTGCTAATTTAAACATATTGAAATAAAGTAGGCATACACTTTCAGTACTCCTAGTACTTAAGATGATAGAATAAGATGACTCCTTATCCACGCGATTAAAGTGTGGAACTTCAACTCATTTCACCATCTTGAATATTCTACAATTATATGACTAGATTTGATCAACAGATTGATATTTTGTTTTGTTGGGTGCCTAGCCACGTTGACATCAAAGGTAATACTGAAGCTGATAAAATGGCCAAGACAGCCGTAGATAATAAGGTTGATCCTGTTGGAATCCCATACAGCGATTTCGGACCATCTATCTGAGTGTGCTTATGTCAGAAAGTTGTTTCAATCTTTATTGGATGCTATGGATAATAACAAACTTGACGAGTTAAATAAAACTGTAGGCTATACTCATCTGAACAGCAAGAAGCGTTTCGATCAAGCCATGATCAAACGATGTAGAATCGGCCATACACGATCAACTCGAACATTTACTGCAAAAAGAGCCAGTCCCAATGTGTATTACATGCCACGAAGATCTCAGAGTGAAATATATTCTTAACGACTGTATAGATTTTAAGATTGTAAGAGATACCTTCTATCGAGCAGCTACTTTGGAAGATTTTTTTTAGTCGAGTAAAAGAAGATTGTATTTTAGATTATTTGAGAGATCGGTTTGTTGTATAAATTTTAATATATGCACATTTTTAATGCATTAGTTATTAACTTGAATACTTGGAAAATTTGTTTGAACGTCGCCAGATATATAGCTGAAATATTGCTGAACGCGACGTTAAACCTTAATTCTCTCTCTCTTCTCTCTCTCTCTCTCTCCTAAATTCATGTGAAATTAGATTTTTCCCTTTCGTTATTAGGAGCTGTATCTTAATCAACATAAATTACCCGATCATAATTTCAAGCATCAAATAAATGACATTGTCGGTAAATCATACCGCACCCTGGGTTTTATCAAACGCTTATTTCTTTATACTGTTTTCTTGTACGATCCAAGCTAGAATAGCTAGAGACAAGTCTGTCTTGTCGCCTCAACAAAATTACTTGATTGCAAAAATCGAAAATGTGCAAAACAAAATTGTGAGGTTTATCTGTTTTAAGACCGGGCAAACTTATACATCATCACAATACGACTTCTTGTGCAAAGTTTTTAACCTGCAACCACTTTATACTCGCCGTCAGGCCTCAGATATGTTTTTATTACACAAATGTGTCAATTCTATAGTCGATTCGCCCTACCTTGTTGAACAAGTATGTTTTGATTGTCCATCCAAACGACTTCGATCAATGGATGTTTTTAAGCCTTCCAGAAGCAGAATAAATATTAGAATGTATAGTTTTGTCAATAGTCAATCAGCATTGTTTTAATCAGCTAGTCACAAAATATGATCTTGACATCTTTGTTACCCATTCTCGTTTTAAGCGCAGGGTCAAATCTGCGATCTTTTCTTAATTTGCAACCATTTTTTATTTTTCCTTCGATGTATTTTTTATTTAATAACTATATATATTTTATATTTTTCTTATGTGCTGAACTATGTGCTTAATCTATTAACCTATACTTATTAGCTCGACTTCCTATTCCATTTCTCTACTTCTTATTATTTATGTTATGTACGACTTTTACTGTAAATTCGTTAAAATGTTATGTTATCAGACCTGTAAGTGGGCTAATGGCCTGTGGGATTCTGAAATAAATACAATACAATACCATTACTTGTGGGCGCATTTTATAGAACTAGATGTGAAAAGCGATTATGAGGAGCGCAATTTTCCCATGATTCTTTGTGCCTACAATTAGGCAAATAAACTCAAAATATCCTCAATGTGATATTAAAAAAATCCCTGAGAGGGTCCTTTCATTTTCTTCGGTTCTGGAATATGGTGGAAGGTAATTTCAAAAGCCTGCCGTAATGCCTAGCTTCCCTCTTCCAGACGAGATGAGGCCAATATAGACGTTTTGTTCATGGATGTGATGGTCAGGTATATATGACAGTTTTATGGAAGTATATTAGCTTACCACTTGACGGTAATGCACACGCTGGTACCTGCTCATTTGTGTTTGTGTTCTGTTACAACGTAATTCTTTACGATGTGATGCCCCGCTTTTTAAATGGACTAATGGAGGTCACACTTAAAGTGCATCGTTTTCAACATATTTCCTTGTTATACTTTGACGTTGATCACATCTTGATTGACTTTTCAATTCAATTTATCCCACCATCGGTGATACAATTCACATTCTCCAACAGATCACCATGGCGGAATTTTAGTTGGTAGGATATATTAATGGGTTTTACAATATATTGTATATATATTCAGAAAAAAAATGTGATAAACATTTATCGGACTTCATTTTTTTTCGGCAAACATTATATATGTTTCAGAATATTTTTCTTGCTCCCCAATGCTCTACCATAAACAAGTACAATTGATAAAATTTAGATGCTTTCCTTGAATGTTAGTAATTAGTTATGTACATGTTCGCGCATATACGGATATCCTTAGAAAGAAGATAAATTGCAAATATGCCAGCGTAGGACTGAGAGTGACATCTCTGAAAACGTACGCAACAAGCGACCCTTTGTAGTGGTCTTGACTAATGCCTCCAAAGAATTCTCTCCTCGCGGATTAACAGACCAAGAACACGCGATATAATACTCTACGTCATTGTAATATATCAATATCTATTCTCTAGAAATTATCCTTTGCTTGGCTTATTGCTGGTAGTTTGTAATATCAAATATCCATAATCCTTTAGCTTTGATGCACCAGCGCTAAAGATAGGCCCATTGATTCTAACAGAGTCGTCTTGAGTACGACCATTGCACTTGGGAAATAATAATGTTAAAGTGGATACGTCCAAGTAATTGGGACTTATTCTCGGTGCCTTCAAAATAAACAGAGAAATGTCTCGATTTCCGTCAGGGTTTTTTTTCGCGATGGGGATGTACTGCTTTTCGATTTGGTTGTAAAATTTGTCTGCTCATCTCGAAAATACTCGCTCTGGCTTTCCGTGTTCCAGCGGAATCGATAGAGATAAACCTGAACCATTTGAAACGATATATTTATCGGTATTACTTGGTTATCCAGAACTGTTAGCGAAAACAATCATTTTGGCCAAATTTTCATCAACAGTCTAAAAGGGTACGAATACTTCACACACATTTACGATAAAATTTATCTCCACGTTGATTACTATAATATATAAACCTGACGCACGTAGAGACCTCGAATTTTAGTGGGGATAAAACACCAGGGGTCTGGTCACCACTTATCTGGATCAACCCAACCGTCACATTCGTGTAACCACGAATCATATGGATTCAGAACATTGATCAGCGACACGGATTTTATATCACTGGAGCATCATGTCTTGTTTGCATCATTAAAAACTGTTAACCGTTCCCCTCTTGCAGGAAACCAGCGTATATTTCTGTGTACTGTGATTATTTTTTTTTTAAATTTGGTACTTACACTGTTATATGGAATATGGTGTAGGTCTTTGAATTACAGACTCGAAAATTTTATATAATGGACGACGGCTGAATATTGAATGATGGACTAGACGCTTGTATTCCACACTCACGAGAACCGTCATTTCGCAAAGTCATACCAAAACCGTTGCTGTAGAACTATTCCATGTAATGCTATTCCTACCTATTGTCTAGACAAATCTAGGAAAAAATGGGTTATTCAGCAGTGATTTTTACGTAGTTCACACCCCATTTCAGGATAGTAATATTACAGAGGGACATGCATACGGTGTAGACATACCTCCCATGGTAGCATTTGCTAGAGCATGCCATTGGATGTTACTGCAGACACTTGTCGACAGAGCTATACCACCAAACGCCTTAATTCAAAGTTTCTCAAATTCTGTGATAAATATCGTACACTGACGGAAAAATACGATAGAAGGGTGCAAGTTCTCAAGTTCTCTGGCGCTACGTTTCGTAACCTCTGTCGAATTGCGCTTAACTCGGGCTAGGGACTGTTTGAATATCATGTGTTTTACATACTCCGGAAACGAAAGAATAATGGTCAGTGATTAGGATTGTATGCGTAGAAAATAATCATGTCTTGCTCAAATTGAAAACTGTTGACCCCTGCTATCTTGTAGGAAAACTTTTTGTGTTTTTATTATTCTTATTTCATGCGCAGTTGGAATTGGTGCTGTCATACGAAATACGTCTTTTGATTATTGACGCGGAAATTGTTTTAGTGCCAATATTTGATTTTTTTCCTATAATATTAAAAATATCTTTTTTAAAAATAAAATATTTTAATGCGCGTTGAAGAAAATTCCAGTGTTCTTTATCGTATATAAAAAAAACAGTCAAACGGTATATTATTGGCGGGAATATATTAAGTCAATATATTAACATCTGAACGTGTCCAATTTGATGTCGCCAGATATTTACCCGAACATTTTTAATGCCTAATACTCAAACGCAAGTTCAACCAATCAGAAAAACCAGTGGGTTTATTCATCGCGCGCTCGCCAAGTTAAATTTCATACCAACATTTCTGTGAAATTAACAGTTTAAATCGTTGTGTGAGAAATGAACGTCGACCTCACTATCACACCAAACTCCACGACTGCTACGACCGTCCCGACAAAGCCGATTCTATAATTCTTGTAAAATGTGTATGAGTCGGGATAGAATCGTGTAAAAATAAACGAATTTCGGTTTAAAAATTATACATTCCCGTTGTTGCCACGACTCTCCCCGATTGTACCACGACTGAGCCTCGACAGTCCCGATCTAGCCACGTTCCAGCCACGACAGTACCCCGATTATACCCACGATTCTCACGACTGAGCCCCGACAGTACCACGACTACCCGTTCGTGCCACGTTCTCGCCAAGACAGAGCCACGATCTATCCGATTGCGCCACGACACAGCCCCGATCGATCACGATCTCTACCACGTGTGCGCCAAGACCTATATATACAGCCGATTTTCAAGCAGACCCCAGTCTAGTGGTGAGCTGTGTACTGCTTGCTGTCTTCTCTGCAAATGATGACAATATCCAAAAACTTGAGTTTTTATACCATTTGTAGGTAAATCTTGTCTAAAACGTGGTGATGTCGTGGCTAGATCGTGTCTCTTACGTGGCCCGAACGTGTGAGTCGTGGCACAATCGGGTTAAGTCGTGGTATATTCTTGGCGCAATCGGGGCACTAACGTGGCTGTGTCGGATGCGTCTTGGCCTGGTCGTGGCTCTGTTGTCGTGTAGTCGGGAGAAGCAAGACCCTCGAAGCGTCCACGATTGGGCCACGACCAATCCGACTGCAACACGACTGAGCCAAGACTGTGCCCCGACTATCCCGACCGCGCCACGTCCTCACTACGTCCTAGCCACGATTTTTGAGAATCGTGAGAGTTTCCCGATTATTAAGCTCCGACCTAAAAAGTCGTGGCACCCCTCCCGACCGTTCCCGATCCTCACGAACATGCCACGACTAGCCCCGATCACGCCACGACCTTCCCGACTTGGCCACGACTTTTCACCCGATTTTCCATATTTTTGAATCGGGACGGTCGTGGCACGGTCGGGAAGCCCGGTGTGATAGTAGTTTAACAGAATATCCCTGTGATCGCGGCCTGATAGCTGCCAAAACAAATTCATGCTAGTCGGCTATCCTTATCGACTACCGACATCTACTTGCAAATCTTTTTGGTAGGTGAGTGCATGAGGACTGTGTCATAGGTTATTTGAGAGAAATCGGTTTGTTGCACAAGTTTTAATTTGTGTATGTTTTAATGTGTTGGATTACTAAGTTATTAACTTGAATACTTAGAATTTCGTTTGATCGTCGCTATATAGCTGAAAGATTGCTGAACGCGACGTTAAACCTTAATTCTCTCCCTCTCTCAAACAACTCTGGGAAAAATATGTTGCCTCCCAGTTTACTCATATACCGAGGCAAACAGGCTCAGGTCAATCCCAGTCCCCCAAAAAACAATTCGCAATTTTCTAGTTATTAAAGAGACTTTGGGCGATGGGGTAGCAGTGTACGTCGCTTCTCTGACACTATTGGTCGGGTATGCTAGCTGCACACGGTAGCCTGACAGTTGGTATATACATCGACACGCTGATAAAGCGATTCAGCTGATATATTGGAACATCGTATTGCTTTAATAAATAATTAAAAACAAAAAAAACAGACACGTTGCCTAACCTTATGCTATTTCTCCACAATCAGATCAAATCAGACACCAGTCCTGTATCTTGAGACCTTACTTGTTTATGTATAATGATCAATAAGAAACTTAAGGATGATTTCCTGAATTCAAGAACAGAGAACATCGAATATAATGCTTGTTAATAAATTTAGAAATCCATGACCCCATTAGTTGTAACTGGCCATATCCATCATGATATCTTACTTTCCCTGCTATTAATGCATGTTGCCGTGCTCCTGACATGAGAGTAACCTCAATCTCGTTGAAAGAGAGTTTAAATCAGGAACATATCTATCTTCATACACAGTACTTCTCCATTCACGCTTATAATTTATCTTGATAGATCAGATCGCCGATAGCTTTCAAATCAAAGGTGTAAATTTCAGCTACAAACTAGGGACGAGCCAATCAAAATATACACAACGACTGCGTGTAGAGTGACGTATGCACTCAGTAGGGAGATAAAGGGAGAGAATTAAGATTTAACGTCTCATCCAGCAATATTTCAGCTATATAGCGACGATCAAACAAAATTTCTAAGCATTCCAACAAAAACAACTCAGCAATCCATAAGTAATCAACACAACACATACATTTACCTTATAGATCAGATCGCCGATAGCGTTCAAATCAGGTGTAAATTTCAGCTACAAACCAGGAACGAGCCAATCAAAACATACCCAACGACTGCGTGTAGAGTGACGTATTCTCTCCGTGGAGAGAGAAAGGGAGAGAATTGAGGTTTAACGTCGCGTTCAGCAATATTTCAGCTATTTAGCGACAATCAAACAAAATTCTAAGCATTCCTACAAGAAAAACAGCAATCCATGAGTAATGAACACACAAAAACCATGCACTTACATTAACATTGATGCAGCAAACCCATTTCTTTCAAATAACCTAAAATACAGACTTCTTTTACCCGACTAAAAGGATCTTCTGAAGTAGCTGTTTGATAAATAGAATCTCTTACAATCTTAAAATCTATACAGTCGATCAGAATATGATTCACTGAGAGATCTTCGTGGCATGAACTACACATTGGAGCTGGTTCTTCCTCCGTCAATGTTCGTGAGTTAATCGGGTATGGCCAATTCTACATCGCCTGATCATGACTTGATCGAAACGTTTCTGGCTACTCAGATGAATATATCCTACAGTTTTTTGAAACTCGTGAAGTTTGTTTTTATCCACAGCATCCCATAAAGATTGAAACAGCTTTCTCACATAAGCGCAGATAGAGGGTCTGAAATGGCTGTTTGGGATTCCAACAGGATCCACCTCATTATCTAGGGCTGCGTTAGCCATTTCATCAGCTTCAGTATTTCTGGCATTCCTCCCGATATGGAGGTAGGGTGGCCAGATACAAATGAGAGGCAATCAATAAACGGCATATTTCGAAATTCCAATGGATTCGATGTCAGTGACGTTTCTTGTCTATTAATAAAGCCTTTTGAGCTGGTAACTGATATAGCAAAGTTATATGCGTGAGCAGAGAAGTCGACTTGTGTATGAAGGTGGAACAAACCAAATACTCTAGAACATTCATGACCAAATTTAGGCTACAAACAACTATGGTTGCAGTCATCTTCAGGGATAAATTATAATTATATTCCTACATTATTGTAGGATCTAACCGGCTTGCATTAACGTGAGCGTCAACCCATCCCGAGAACTCCTCATATTGCTTTGAAGTGTATTTTAATGGTAGGGGCTTTTTGGTTGGCTTAGACGAATCAAGCGCAACACAGGCGGAGCATCTTCTGATGTTGCCGTGCTCCTGAAAATGTGACGACATAATGTCCGGTAGATATATGGACTGATCCTTGGCATAAACCTCGGGATAAACGGGGACGATGACCCTGACCATGTCCTCCCTCCCGGATTGCAAGTAAAGTAGTCCAAATGCAGCCGTGATGTCATAAGGCTATTAAATCTCCATGACCTGGACCAACCAATGAGAAGGTTGGACGTGTGCGATCTGAACACCAACTTCAATTGAAACTAGACACTCTGGACAGTGACCCGGTCTTCCCATTCCTAAAGCCGACGAGCTCAAACGAATAATAACTTAGATACTGAACATGAAAGACTTGAAGTTGGATCCGAACCCACGAGCTATCAAGGTTACCACGTTAGCGAAAAAAAACCCATTTCTATATCCGTAGGAACGTGTCACTGTGCATTAAAAAAGGTATTCCATTCAAATCAAGAAGATTTGGCAATATAATGCCACAACTTAGAGGTCTGTATCTAGTAAGGTTCGAAAGCTATAGCGCTCCAGAGATAAGCTGAGTTTTCTACAATTACTATTTTCGGCTATTACCCTATCACTTCCGTCATATAACTCGACATTAATTTAATTGCGTACACGGGATGCCTGGACTGGTACAGCCGAAATATGAAGCCCACTAAACTTTAGTTTGGTGTGACGGGTTACATACAGGTATTCGCGACTTACATCGCCTGTAATGTGCTTCGACAATTAATTTGGTGTCGTGTTACATACGCGAAGTCAATTACTTTAATAGATCATTAAGTGCCCGCTAGCAAATCCTGCAAATTAAGATTCCAAAAACTATTTTCTTAATATTATGAAAACTACTACAGCTACAGCTTTCAAAATTTGCAGTTTTCTAGATGCATATTTCCTCTCAAAGTTATATCAAATTAGTGATTGGTGATTCAACCGTTTTCACTCCAGATATTCGGTTTTTCTCAATTATCTCCTATTATTTCTGGTAGCTTTTCTCCAATGCTACAGTGATTCTGTTG
>JAVTVY010027432.1:0-10484 GCA_036873755.1 Hanleya hanleyi | reverse complement strand
GCCTCGAAATTTCAAAAATTTGCGTAACCCAAAAATAGTTCTGGGTCACGATGTTCACGTAACCTATTGTTCGGTGACGTAGGACTGGGTTGCGTAACCCATTGGTTACGTAAACAGGTTAGCCAAATTTTTTTTTCTGAAAATGAAGAAAATGTGTATATATTATTACAATAAAATACAAAATTGTTTTGAGAGTCCTTGAAACAGCAGCTGATGGCAATATTCTCAAACTGCGATGTAACATGTGCAACTTATTCGTCAGAAATTCAGCAAGAAGCACCCAGGCATGGAATAAAAGACACGGTGTTGAAAAAAATAAAATGTGAAATGTGTAGAAAGTAAAACAAAAGCAGACAAAACTTTTCTAAAGTCATCGTGAAATGACGACTTCTGGAATGTTTTTATGTTCACAGAGTCAATTTTCGCTTTTGAGCCGTTTTGCATATCGAATCTGCGGTCCGGAGAATCCGGAGATGAGAAATTACTCCATTCACACCGATTTCCATCCACTTCCGTGTGCTGTCCCGCGCTGTAGAATTGACCCGCATTTGATTGGATGAATTCAGGCTTTGTATGTTGGGAGTTGTGTCCCCTTGATATCGCATGCTTCCGTTTTTTTGCGCCATCAGAATGTCAGTTTTTTTTCTGATGCAAAATCACACGTTCATGATACTAATTCCATAATAAAAACGTGTATAAACTCCGAAGCATGATTCGAAGATACCATAGAGGAGAAATATAGACCGGTAAGGCAACGATTGATGACTGTCACTGGGCCGGTCGCCCGAACATTTTCAATGGCACTCGTCATACCGTAGCGCAAGTCGATTTTTTACGTAACCGATTATTCGTTCTGCAGAATTTACAACCACGTAACCGACACGTAACCGATCGTTTCGGTTACGCCAAATTTCGAGGGCTGCTACGGGGAGACGATGTGTCGCGTACCAAAATGAAGGTCGAGGTCACAGGTCAAAGGTCACTGGCCTAAAAAACAGGAAATCACTGAAGTGTTCGTGTCCGGTCTATATCTCTCAAGGTTTTCTATCCACAGTTGCAATTTTTTGTGAGTGGATACGCTAGGTGGAGATGATGTGTCGCGTACCGAAATTGAGGTCGAGGTCAGAGGTCAAAGGTCAAAGGTCACTGTTGCCAAAAATCAGGAAATCATTGATCGTTGACAGTTTTCTATCTACAGTTCTAATTTTTGGTGAGTGGATGCCCTAGGGGGGAACGATGGGTTGCATATTAAATGTAGGTCAAGGTCAGCGGTCAAAGGTCAGTGTGGCTGAAAAATCAGGAAATCGTTGAAAATTTCTAATTTTTTGTGAGTGGATTCAATAGGCGGAAATGAAGTGATGCATACCAAAAATTAGGTCAAGGTCAAAGGTCACTGGCCTAAAAAACAGGAAATCACTGAAGTGTTCGTGTCCGGTCTATATCTCTCAAGGTTTTCTATCCACAGTTGCAATTTTTTGTGAGTGGATACGCTAGGTGGAGATGATGTGTCACGTACCGAAATTGAGGTCGAGGTCAGAGGTCAAAGGTCACTGTTGCCAAAAATCAGGAAATCATTGATCGTTGACAGTTTTCTATCTACAGTTCTAATTTTTGGTGAGTGGATGCCCTAGGGGGAACGATGTGTTGCATATTAAATGTAGGTCAAGGTCAGAGGTCAAAGGTCAGTGTGGTTGAAAAATCACGAAATCGTTGAAAATTTCTAATTTTTTGTGAGTGGATTCAATAGGCGGAAATGAAGTGATGCATACCAAAAATTAGGTCAAGGTCAAAGGTCACGGACCCCAAAATTAGGAAATTATTAAAAATAACATTTTTTGTGTCGGTAGATACATTAGGGGGACACAATGTGTCACATACCAAAATGTAGGTCAAGGTCAAAGGTCAAGGTCACTGTGACCCCAAAATCGTGAAAGTGTTAAAAATCATGATTTTTTGTGTCCATTGAGAAATTGAGGGGAGACGGTTTGTCATGTACCAAAATTTAGGCCAAGGTCAAAGGTCAAGGCCACTGTGACCCCAAAATCACGAAATCATTAAAAATCATGATTTTTTGTGGGCATTGATAGATTGAGGGAAGACGATGTGTTGTGTACCAAAATTGAGGTCAAGGTCAAAGGTCAAGGTCACGGTGACCCCAAAATCAAGAAATCATTAAAAGTCACATTTTCATATGCCTGTCGAAGACGAGGTCGTGTAATGCGATGTTGCGTTCTGTCCATTCATCCATTAACATTTGTTGTCCATGCGATAGCTCTAGTTTCAAGGTATGGATTGGTACCAAACTTTGAGTATACCTTAATCGCATGGCAAAGTGGAGCCAAGCTTAGCTGATTAAATGTGCTGGAATATTGTTGGAATATTCAAAGTTCTTTTCCCTGCATTTATATGGTATTGTCCTGTGGAGTTGTCTCCCATGTTTGAAACGCTTCATTTAGTTAAACTGTTGTGAAATAAAAACCATACATTTACTAATTTAACGGGGAGAGGAGTCCTTTATGAACTTCACACCTGTTTATTAACTCAAGAACAAAGGTTCATCACTTTCTTCTTCCTCGTCTGAAAGGAATCCATTTGCAGGAAAACTACTATTTTCTTGTGTTTGACTATTGTCGATTTCAGTGTGGGATATGTGAGCTCTCAGCTCTTGCTTCACGGTCAACTAGTTACCAATAGTTAAGCTCATTTTAGTTTATCATTCAATATAAGATATGATATATGTTACATTCTCATAAGCAAAAAATTGTAGACCTTTCTCTGGATTGCTAGATCAATTGGAATCAAGGCTATTAAACAACCTTGAAATTTGAACCGATGTAATTCCAGATATACGGGCATATATTGAAGCCCCTTGGGCTCTTGTTTATTCTTGCACTAAACTTTCTGTAACTTCGCATACTTGACCTCTGAATAATGTTCTATTGGATAACGTAATCCAAGTTACGCCTTTTACGGTTTTATGTAAAGATGACGTCATAACTTGGAGGGTACATTTTTCCTCGAATTTTTTTATTTTAGAAATGAGACTCCTTTTATTATATATACGCCTGCCCAAAAGGCGGACGTATTATGTGATGGCGGTTTCCATCCATCTGTCCGTCTGTCCGGTTCTCGTGTCCAGTCTATATCTGGGACAGCTCCAATTTTTGGTGAGTGGATACCCTACGGGGAGACGATGTGTCGCGTACCAAAATGAAGTTCGAGGTCACAGGTCAAAGGTCACTGGCCTAAAAACCAGGAAATCAATGTTCAAAGTGTTCGTGTCCGATCTAAATCTGTGAACGTTTTCTATCCACAGTTGCAATTTTGTGTGAGTGGATACGCCAGGTGGAGACGATGTGTCACGTACCAAATTGAGGCCGAGGTCAGAGGTCAAAGGTCACTGTTGCCAAAAATCAGGAAATCATTTGATCGTTGACATTTTTCTTTCTACAGTTCTAATTTTTGGTGAGTGGATGCCCTAGGGGAACGATGTGTTGCATATTAATTGTAGGTCAAGGTCAGAGGTCAAAGGTCAGTGTGATCGAAAAATCAGGAAATCGTTAAAAATTTCTAATTTTTTGTGAGTGGATTCAATAGGCAGAAATGAAGTGCTGCATACCAAAAATTAGGTCAAAGTCAAAGGTCACTGATCCCAAAATTAGGAAATTATGAAAAATAACATTTTTTGTGTCAGTAGATACATTAGGGGGACACAATGTGTCACATACCAAAATGTATGTCAAGGTCAAAGGTCAAGGTCACTGTGACCCCAAAATCGTGAAATTGTTAAAAATCATGATTTTTTGTGTCCATTGAGAAATTGACATGTACATGTAGATCAATTGGAATCAAGGCTATTAAACAACCTTGAAATTTGAACCAATATAATTCCAGATATACGGGCGTATATTGAAGCCCCTCTTGTTGGTTTTGCAGTTGCAGAAACTCTTTGCATTCTGCCTGATTTGTATTTGTGAAAGATAATCCTCTCTTCGTTAATTCTAGACCTGGTGTAACCATCTAATATGCACTTCATGGATGCAACATAACCATGTTTAACGGCACCAGAGCATGAGAAATATGAAGCCGAAATAGGGGTAGGGGTGATTACGTTCTAATATTTTCTTTCTCCCCGATCTTAACGCAATGAAATTTAACATATTTAGTCTGTGTACGGATCATTTAGATAAAGCAATCCGATTCCGATTATCTTCAATGTTGGTGTCACTATGTCGTTATTATCACCATGGAAGTATTTTTTTCTGGACCTTTTGTTGTAATTTTCCAACGGTGTATTGTTACCCTGTTAGCTTTTGCGTGATGTGTGCATTCAAGACCACGATGCATGACTTACTTGGAATGGGGTGTTGACGTCTACGGTAATGAGTAAAGTCGCATGATACCTTCTCCCAATGCTCTCGAAGTATAACACAAAAACAAGGAATGGGGGTAGGGGTGATTATGCTTCGATATCTTCTTCACACTTGGGTCTAGAGAACACTTTGTGGTTGGATACTAGTTGAGCAAAACGAAAAATCAAACTTCCAATACTTCTGGAATGAAGTCTCTGCATGTAATGTCTGTTTTGAACTCTCGTGTATATTCTTTATATCATAGTCAGTGTTACAGGGCTATATCTCGTCGCTCTGAAATATTTGTATCTAATACCACCCAAGTCAGTGTTAGGGGCCGCGTGGTCATGCTATTCAATATATCCACACGAACAGTGACAATAAAAGCGGGGTTGAGATAAATATTATCACAGGGGTCACTTTTGGTTCTTGTGATGTTTTTAGAAATATGCAGTCAGTATATTTGTCGATTGGGTAATATGACTTCTTGTCAGTACTCCGGCTTCGTTTCTCACCGTCCGTTTAATGTTACGTTTAATTATGGTATGTGTTTAATCAAGGATTCATAGAAGTCCAAATTTTTACTACCCAATACAAAATATTGAGTTTTTTATTGGGTATTGTCGTCGTCATGTACGTCCGTCCGTCTGTCCGTCCATCCGTCCGTCACACCTTTCTCGTTATCAAGATATCTTCAGAACGACTTACCCTAGGCACACCAAACTTGCAGTGCACATCCGTATGCGCGTGACGCAGAACCCTATTGAATCTGGACCTGATTGGTTGGAAACTTTGGCGGCCATCTTTAATTTATGCGAAACCATCACAGCTTTCTCGTTACCAAGATATCTTTAGAACGACTTACCCTAGGCACACCAAACTTGCACTGCACATCCATATGCTCATGACCCAGAACCCTATTGAATCTGGACCTGATTGGTTGGAAACTTTGGCGGCCATATTTAATTTATGCGAAATCATTAATCTTGTGTATCTTAGGTACCATTTCACTGTTCCGTGTGTGAACTTGGTATAGATCATCGATGCATCAAGAAACTTCAAAGGAATGACCAAACCAGTTTCCCTGATTCGGTGGAAACCTTGGCGGCCATCTTTAATTTATGCAAAATCTTTAATGATATATATCTTTGATACCATTCAAGTGTTCTATACGAAAC
The DNA here is from genome assembly GCA_036873755.1 of Hanleya hanleyi. Classification (NCBI taxonomy): domain Eukaryota; kingdom Metazoa; phylum Mollusca; class Polyplacophora; order Lepidopleurida; family Hanleyidae; genus Hanleya; species Hanleya hanleyi. The sequence continues at coordinate 4,954 of JAVTVY010027432.1, read as the reverse complement.
TTGGTATACAGCATTGATGTATCAAGAGACCTGCAATGTATAACCACATCAGTTCCTCTGAGTGGCAGGAAGGATGGGCGGCCATCTTTAATTTATGCGAAATCATTAATGATCTCTATCTCTGATACCGTTCGAGTGCTCGATGTAAAATTTGGCATATATCATCGATGCATCAATAGACTTACGATAAATGGCAGTTCTGGTGTTTCTGATTGGGCGGAAACCTTGGTGGCCATCTTTAATTTATGCAAAATCTTTGATGATGTATATCTTTGATACCATTTCAGTGTTCTATATGAAACTTGGTATACAGCATCCATGTATCAAGACACTTGCAATGAATAACCACATCAGTTTCTCTGAGTGGTGGGAAGGATGGGCGGCCATCTTTAATTTATGCGAAATCATTAATGATCTCTATCTCTGATAATTTTCGAATGCTCTATGACAAAATTTGGTATACATCATCGATGCATCAACAGACTTATGTAATGAATACCGACTTCTCTGATTGGACATAAACCTTTATAGAGGCCATTTCTAATGGCAAATTTTTTCATAATCTGTATATATATATAGCTTTATTTACTGAGGGTGACTCTGTCAGTTACAAAACTGTTCTTCCCGGAGGCCCTCGAGAAAAGATATTAATACATAACCAATAATACAATATTCTATATACATGATATAGAGAGATGAGAAGGCAGAGATTAAAGTTGTACAATAAGATGAAAAGACGGCATGAGTAAAGACAGGTTTTGTTTTTTTTTTTATGCACATGTAGTTTGTTTTATAGTTTTCATGAGTCTGGACTTGAAAGCACTGAGAGAAGGGGCTTCCCTAATATTACTATCAAGGGAGTTCCATATCAGTGCACCTGAATAGCTGAGACTTTGCTTTAGGTAGTTTGTTCTGGGTCTGGGAAGATAGAGCTTATTGTTCTCAGCTGATCTAAGATTTTGGGTGGTAATTTCATTGATATACTTGAATAGAGAATTTAGGTAAGGGGGACAAAGATCATGGGTGATTTTGAACATGAAAACAGCTTTTTGGTAGGTTATTCTCTCATGTACACTAACCCAATTAAGTTCCTTGAAGAGTGTTTCTGTTGGAGTCAGGTAGTGAGATTTCAGAATTATTCTGGCTGCTCTTTTTTGAAGCTTGAAAACTCTATCCAACTGTGTTGTCGTTGCATTCCCCCATATTGTCAGGCAGTAGTCTATGTGTGGAAGAATGTATGCATTGTAATAAGTGACCGATGCAACACATGACCGATGCAACAAAGTGTATATTTGTCACTTGACTGCTTGGTGTTCCTGAAGTCTTGCTTCAAATTGAATACATTATGAATGGCTGGCGCCCAGAGCCGAGGGGTTTTCAGATGCGCAGCTTCGTATTTTATGCTCAAATTGAGTTTTTCCAAGTTTTTACGGCCCATCCGAGCTGATATTGAGTTTTTGGATATTTTTACCACCCTACCAATTAAGATATTAACAAATAATTTCTGTAATACTGAAGTCAAACACCACATAAACCCACAAACTGTCAACAGGTCTGGCACACTTCACCTCTGATACATTTCACTGTAAAATCCAAATATAAATAAACGTTAATAACGCATTCAGGTGAAGCTGGTAACGTGTTTTATTTAGTTATTACGTATCATAGATATTTATAAGGAAATACTGAAATAATATTTTAAGAAGTTTTCTGTTGGTTAATGTTTAACTTGAGAAATATAATGAAGACATTAAATTTGGACATAAATTAAAAACATATGATGGAAAAGAATCTAGTCCAATGGTACAGGCCATGACATTAGAGATCATTGTGTAACCCCCAAATAGGTTACGGGTACTGCAGGTGCGTAACCTACATGTATTGGTTAGGTTACACCAAACTTGACTGCGTTACCCAAAGGTTACATGAAAAGGTTACGCAGAATTTAACAAAATGCTGGATGCCATCAATGTAAGCAACCGCCAGAACCTGGGTTAAATGGACTCTGTCGCCACGTTATTCAAGATTCCTGTTTTCGTCCTTGCAACGATTAAAAAAGTTTTATAATTATAATAAAACAGTGTATTTTTGGGTTCTGCGAAGCAGAAGCCATTAAAGTCTATGTGTTGAATGGTCTCAGGTTATAAATGAGGCTCCCAAGGATGGTATGCGTCGATATTACTTTGTCACAATTTGTGTCCCTGAGCACCAAGAAATAGTTCTTTCACCCATTGAAAAGTAACCTTGGTGTTACTTTTGCCCTCATCAAAAATATGTAATAGTTTTTTTATGTGAATGGAATCATTGTCTGAACTTTACATGCGTTTATCTTGTGAAATAGTAGATATTTTTGGTATAAACTTAAAATAGCTAGGTTGAGGAGTATGGCAATGTACGGTGAGGTTCGCTGTGGTACTATATGATTGCAGGCCTTAAAATTTGGGGATAACGATCGTTCAGTTCGCCTGGCGGTTACGCAAAACGAAAGACGCATAGCCGATTATTCTTTCGCCTAAACTATGGCCCAAACTCTGTGTCATAATGACATATAATTTTAATAAATTCCTGTTGTAACCTGAAAATCATTTCCGATCGAAGCGTTCTGGGCTGAACTGACTAGAGTTTCGATGTTAACTTAATACACAAGAGTCCCAGTCGAGGGGAGATAATTGTACGCGATACACTCTCGGATACTTAGATAATATACAGCCCAGGTGTATATAGTGCTCTGTGGGATTATATGAGTAGGGTAAACTCTTTCAACTTTCACTCACCTGGCTGCAATGTGTGTGTTCTGGTCATGGGGCCCTAACAAAGACGCAATACCATGCGGCCCCGAACGTGTGTGATACGTACCGTAGAGCCGAAAACGAAAGTGAATGGTAGAGAAACTTTACGTTCTACAGTTTTCAGATTAAAACGTGTATATGGGAATTTAATTTGAGATAATATTTCAGAAATAGAGGTCACAATTCCAATGATAGAAGTCTGCCAGTCACACAAAATTGGACTCTTTACGCAACACGTGGTAATGACGAAAATTGGTCACCGGGTAATGAGTTTTTTTGGCCAGCGGCATTAGCAATGTCGCAGGAAGCCGCTGCGAGTGGCTAGATTAGGGCTGGCTACGATCTAGCCCCAGAACTCACTTTAGCTGCGAAAACTGACCCGGAAATAGCCGAACGTGAGATTGGGCCGGCTATGGGAACGAGATTATTATTACATACAAAATCAAAATGTCGGCGTAGATAACAACAGCAAATTTTATTGAACATGTTGAATGAACTCCAGTCAAAAACAAATGCCTGGCCACAACAAAACTCATTTAGCATAACCTATCTGCGTGACCTATTTGCATACTAGTATGCAGTTCAGAAATGGGGGAACAAACTACAGGTTACCTATTTTCAGGTTAAGCAAACTTTTCAAATTTTAGTGCCTGTGATTGGTTAGTAAATTTATTCATTTGCCATTGCTATACCCATATATATGAATGTATTATTTGGCGGATGTAAATGCATAATTGTGACAGAAGAAAAATGTGTATGCATTCAGAAATGTTTATGTTCCCGGGTCATTTACCCGACAAATTGAGTGTAAAAAGAAAACGAAATAAATAAATGCCAAACTAACAGTATATATTTGTCTTTTTCTTCATAAACATTCCATGAAAATATGCGATAAACTGATAGATTTCCCAGCCAGAATGAGATCGGATCATTGTTTTGAAACTGCTGATCGCACGTGGAACTAGCTAAATAATATATAGCCCTCTTGAAGTTGAGGGCTATATATTATTTAGCTAACGTGGAACAAGCGGCTTGACTCGATCTACTCACTTTAGCTGCGAAAACTGACCTCACCCTTACAGAAAATTAAGATTGCAGAGAGATTGCAGAGAGATTGCGGAGTTAGCTTGCGGTAGCTTACAGTGTTAGCTACCGATAAGATCCCATTTGAAACATTGGGAGCTTGCGATAGCTCCCGATAAGGCCGGTAGGTTGGCTCCCGCAAGGTAGTGATAGCTCCCCGCAACCTAGCGCAAGCTTGCGCCAGCTCCCGATTGTAGCTCCCTGCGAGCTCGCGCCAGGTCCCCATTCCTGCTCCGTGCGAGCTTGTGCTAGCTCCCCGCGAGCTCGCGATACCTCCCCGCAAGCTCGCGATAGCTCACCGCAACCTTGCGCTAGCTCCCCGCAAGCTGCTACCTTGCCGGGAGCTGCCGATAAGCTCCCATTTGAAACATTGCTAGTTTGCGGCTGTCCATGGTAGCCAGCGCTAGTTAACGAAGATCCAGAGTTGTATTACTGTTGTAGGGTTGCGCGAGCTAGCGGTAGGTGGCGCAAGCTAGTGATAGGTTGCGCAAGCCAGCGACCTATCAAACTTGATCCACAAAATCAGTGACCCTGGTTCAGCCTACAATTTCACAAATTCATTATGTAGGTCGAGATCAGAACAAAGACAGGGTGAGCATACATGTACTATATACACCAGCTATTTGAATACATGCAGAACAAATTAGGGGAAAAGATCTGAATTTTGCAAAAAGGTAGATTAACTATCCAATAAAATTAAAAGTTTTATAATGACCATCCATTTAGTTTGCTTAAGAAATAGCCTAGTACTGGTATCAAGTGAATCCAAATTGAATTGCTATTCATCTTTAAGAAATAACATGAGGTTAGTTTCAGTGGATTACTAAATGCATTATATGCCTTATACTCTACACCAGGTCTAAGTTAGAAAATTCATAATTAAACCCTCTCCTACTCTCACTATGTTAATTCACTTCAGGCAAAACTCAGCTATGATTGCTTGATCATTTAAAGAGCATGTACTTACCAGAAACTAATGAAACAACATGAAATGACTCTCTCTTATAGATACATCCATTGAACCGAGATGTATAACAGCTAGCTTCTCCCTCCAATTTTTCAAATGCTGACTGCATCACACA
>JAVTVY010027431.1:0-11607 GCA_036873755.1 Hanleya hanleyi | reverse complement strand
ATTAAAAATATCTATGTGAAATTTGGCAACACAATATATCAGCAGCATATAGGTATTCCAATGGGTACTAATTGTGCACCCCTGTTGGCCGACCTGTATCTGTTCTCTTATGAATATGACTATATGCAGGCGCTTTCAAAACCGATCCATTCAAAGCCCGTTCCTTCTCATTCACCAAACGCTATATAGACGATCTTCTCGCTGTGGATGATCGCTATATAAATGACGCAGTGAAGGATATATATCCACCTTCACTGGATTTGAAGGAAACTACAGATAGCCCTACAGGCACATCTTATTTAGATCTCTATCTCTATAAAAATGAAGCGGGCATTCTCTCTCTCGTCGACTTTATGACAAAAGAGATGATTACAATTTCGACATCGTAAACTATCCCTTTCTGGACAGTAATATTCCAGTGGGACCTGTATATGGCGTATACATATCTCGCTTAGTAGCATTTGCTAGATCCTGTGTTAAATGTGACGATTTTAATCAACGTCACAAAACATTGGTGCAGAAACTTAAAAAACCGGGCTATTCCACCAAGCGCCTCCATTCAAAGTTTCTCAAATTTGGCGATACATATCGCATGCTGATAGCAAAATACGAACGTAGCGTGCAAGATCTATGGCGCTACGTTTCGTAACTTGTGTCTAATTCCGCTTAACCCGGCGCTAGGGGCCGTATGAACCCATGTACTTCAAGATCCTCATGGTACTCATATGAACAGTCGCAATCAAAGCGTGACTGAGATACATCATTCTTTAGATGACGACTTTACAATGAATATTATGGATTAAGAATACTGATCAGCGATACGGATTTGATATTTTTGGAACATCATGATGTCTTGCCGGCATCATTGAAAACTGTTGACCGCTTCTCTCTTGCAGGAAACAAGCCTATGTTTATGCATACTATGATTGTCTTTTTGAATTTGGTGCTAATACTGTTATATGGAATATGGAATAGGTCTTTGGATTATGGACGCGGATATTCTCTAATGGACGACGGCTGGATTATGAATGACGGACTAGACGCTTGTAATTTCAATAACCGCGCAATATATCAACATAATTCCTGTCGATATCCCAATATTCTATTGTTTCAGCACGATGAATATTTCACAATAGATATGGTGTAATAAAAGCCATCTCAGATTTCCAAAATGGCTGCCACCATTTTCAAAAATGGCCATCCGATTTGAATTCGGGCACTTTCGGCACACGTAGCTTTGTATTAGTTAGCCACCCTACTGCGTTACACTTTAAATTTTGAAAGCAGAATGGTTCTGCAGTGCTAAATTATTATGAGACAGTCATATTTAAAGTAATAAGCAAAAATAAGCAATCATATATTGTCCAAGTGGTTTCCAAAATAACCGCCCGATTTTCACTTAGGCATACCCAGCTTTGCGTTATTTGGCAACACTACTGCGTTGCACTTGATTTTTGAAAGCAGAATAGTTGTACAATGCCACAGTATTATAAGACAGTAATATTTAATTAATTGAGGAATGATAATAATATTATTGATAATGATAATAAACATATTAAGGAAATATAGTCAACCAGATATTGTGAATTTTTCGAAGGAATTATACTTTTCTCATAAAGCACCAAAGCTCACACGGAATTAGACATGGCGTTGGGAGAGCAATGTGATATGGAGTCATATCGTACTAGGTTAATGTATGCCGTAACAGCCATTTTTCAAGATGGCCGCCATGAGGCACGGCCGTTTATGACCGTTTCATTATTTTGCTCGGAGTATTATCCCCACCTCTTAAATGAGAGATCAATCAATCAATCAATTTTGAATTTGGAATCCGTTAGGATTATGCGTGCCAGTATCATTGCATTGAGTTGTAATAGCCTACTGCTTGTACATGAGATACTCGATGACGGGACATTTCATAAAACGGCAAAATTACCATCGTATAAAGATGCATATCCTACTTTAACTTGCTGAATCATTCATACTTGTGGCAGAATGTATCTGTTATTCACAAATAATATCTCCATGCAAACAGTTGAAAGAAAATCCATACTTTCGCCATCAGACGAATTATCTTGCTTCTCAGAAACGATAAGTTCCTGCCATATATCACGTTGTTCATTATTATGTGACAAACTAATACGTTTGTGATATCCCGTATGCGATTTCAAAACGCTACGTTCTTGTCATACATCACGTTTATGCCCTGTCTAACAAATTAGTGCTTTGACGATATCTCTCATATTGTTGCCATTAATCAATCTGATGGGAAATTTGGCAGTCATCCAATTTTTTATTTATTGTTTTCAAAGATTATTTCTGGTTCCTTTTTGTGTTCTTGTTTGGATGCTTTAGTTTTGAAACTACAGCTCGCTCGACAACAGAATGATAACTGAGATCCATTTTTTACGTCGTTTACTCATCTGCCACTGGGAGAAACCCAAGTCAATATGTCAACAATAAATCAGAATACAGTATAAGTATAGCCTTTATAGTGTTGCCAATGAAATATCTACTAAAACGTCCAACGATCATTATATACCAGTGATTACCTTGTAAAGGGAGAGGGTTACCCAATCCCCATTTCCATTTATATATTTTCATGGAAATAAAACACTGTTTAAGCCAATCCAATTCCGTTATCCATCGTTGTAACCTAACGTTAGGTACTTAAAATGGGTGCCATAATTCATGTAATGGCATCAGACCGGATTTAATCACTTCCAGGTCTGAATTACATTGTTTAGAAATATGCTATTTGTGGATTTTATAAACCTTTTTTCAGTATTTCTCAGAAATATATTTCCAGTTGCAACTGAGGGTTAAAACTGTACTTTCTGGTGTTCATTTGAGTCATTCTGTTGAAAGCACGGCATAAGGACACATGACCGTTCTGTAACATCGGTCAGCTATCAGTTGCGGCAAGTTGAAATTTCCATGGTGAACCTCCCTCAAGACTTTCACAACTAATGTCCCACAAAGTGAATATTGTCATGCCAAGTGGATTCGTACATCGACAGGCTTCTAAATATTTGGTGATTTGCTATGCGAATATTGTCATGCCAAGTGGATTCGTACATCGACAGGCTTCTAAATTTTTGGTGATTTGCTATGCTAATACATAACAATCTGCGACCAGATTGGTGAACACATGTCTGTCGTGACAGATTTTCATTCTTGACCAGAGCACGTATCTCTATCTGTATGGGTAATATCTCGTGTATTCTTACGTCATAACTGTGACAAAATGGAGACATTCTGAAGCAAGCATAGACAAAATATGACTGAATTTTCATTGCTCAGGCCAAATGGTGAATGCAAACTATGGCTGGGATCACTCAATACAGTTTACAGCTATGGTCAGATTAGCTTTCGAGATCCAAGGGCTTATAAATGAAAGAAAAGAAATGCACATATATCGTGTTGACCCACTGATAAGCTGTGGATGAAGCTGAAACGACGTTACGGTACTCTGAATAAAATCACGGTGACAGCCTCAACATTTCGACAAAGTTGTATTTGTCATCGTCAGGATGTCTCTAAACAGCAGTCGCAGGCTCTGATATACCACACAAAGAAAACGACCAAAAAAGGCTGAAATGGTTAGATACAAGCAACGGTGACAATAGTCAATCAAAGAATATATAGGCATTACTAAGGATCAATGTGAGTGGCACATGCGCCTGGCAATATACAATCGAAAAATGACAATCAGTTAATTAGGATCAATAAGGGTCAGTCAGGTGGTCTATTGAGGCGTGTATAATGTGACAGTTTGTGGAATATCGATTCTTGACCACCATATAAATGCATAAAAGATATGTAAGATGTCGATTCTTGACCACCATATAAATGCATAAATTTTGACTTATCGTTTACCTATTTTATATAAATCTGTGTGCATGCAACCTTGATAGTGTGATGTGTTTTGACAAAACTATTTCCGAAATACTATTCCATGTTCAAATTTACAGGATAACATAGAAACCGCTTATGTAAGTGTAATGATTTAACCTTGGTTTTGACGAATGAATTTATATAATGCGACAGTTTTGTGATTTGCTAGTCATAATTGTACCGAATTTGTAAGGACATTTATGTCGGGTTAAATTGATATTGTAACGTCTAGCTTTGTATATAACGGAATGAACGGCACATACAGTCAGGCTAGTAACACCAGGTCAGTAGTATACAGTCCGCAAGTAGTCGGCAGTCCTCCCCGGATGTAACTCTGACGTCACAATTGGTTGTGTGTAAGCGTGATTCTGATTGGTGGATGGTGGGTGGTGGGGAGGATTGGGGCGTGTGAGAGGGGGCGTGGCCTATGAGGTCACTGGGTTTTTCCCCTATGAGTGCACTTGCACTGGATTTTTCTTTTATGCAAATGAGGTCATTGGGTTCATTGGGTATATTCAAGATGGCGGCTTGTTTTTGTAGGTTAGGGGTGGTCGGATTCAAGATGGCGGCTTGTTTTTGTATGTTAGGGTGGTCGTATTCAAGATGGCGGCTTGTTTTTGTAGGTTAGGGGTGAAGGTCATTGGGTTCATTGGGTATATTCAAGATGGCGGCTTGTTTTTGTAGGTTAGGGGTGGTCGGATTCAAGATGGCGGCTTGTTTTTGTAGGTTAGGGGTGGTCGGATTCAAGATGGCGGCTTGTTTTTGTATGTTAGGGGTGGTCGTATTCAAGATGGCGACTTGTTTTTGTAGGTTAGGGGTGGTCGTATTCAAGATGGCGGCTTGTTTGTGTGTGTTATGGGTTTTCCCCAGCCCTCATTTGCATATGTTCAAGATGGCGGCTTGTTTTTGTAGGGTGGGGGTGGTGGGTTTCAAGATGGCGGCTTGTTTTTGTGTGTTAGGGGTGGTCGTGTTCAAGATGGCGGCCTGTTGTCCGCTGAAAATATGCAAATGAGGTCTTTGCCACTGTCGTTTTCAAGATGGCGGCCTGTTTGTGTGTGTTAGGGGTGGTCGTGTTCAATATGGTGGCTTGTTTTTGTGTGTTAGGGGTGGTCGTGTTCAAGATGGCGGTCTGTTGTCCGCTGAAAATATGCAAATGAGGTCAATGGGCTATAAAAGTAGTTCATTTTTTAGGGCCAGGGTGTATTCAATCTGACTTACCTGACCTGTCTCCCAGCCAGTCAGCCAGCCAGCCAGCACAGCCATCCATTTACTTTTTTCCAGTAAGCATGAGACATTGTTTCAAAATGGTGGCTTGTTTGTGTAGGTTAAGGGTGGTCGGATTCAAGATGTCGGCTTGTTTGTGTATGTTAGGGGTGATCGGTTTCAAGATGGAGGTGGTCAATTTCACTTCCCCGATCCCCAGCATTTCATTTTCCCGATCCCCAGCCTTCATTTGCATATTTTCAAGATGGCGGCTTGTTTGTGTGTGTTGTAGGTGGTCGTGTTCAAGATGGCGGCCTGTTATCCCCTGAAAATATGCAAATGAGGTCTTTGGGTTTTTGCCAAAAATGACACCTGTTGGTAGCAGGTGCGTTTCAAAATGGCGTCGGTGTGAGTGAGTGTAAAATCGGACGGCGTCAGTGCAAGATAGATTCACCCACTGAGCTGTGTCACCATTGCCCAAGCATTAAAAATTACTTATTATTTCTCGATAAAGCCCTTTTAATTTTTAGGGCACTATGATAAGACTTGTAACCCAGTCTACACGTAATTTTTTTAAGCCAAGAAAATCAATTTATTTTCCATGTACGTGGGTTTTTCATACAACGTTACACGAACCTTACGGGTTTAAAAATAACTAAAAACCAGCATTCCATTGTGGCAGTCCATCAAAAATTCACGTGTGTTTCATTATGAATTATAAACGTGTATCATTTTACAATACATACCAGTCCCCCCGTAGAATTTTTAGTTCTAATTCATCTCACATAAAAATCAGGCACTCGTATGATGAATTCAAACATCCCCAGCCTTCATTTGCATATTTTCAAGATGGCGGCTTGTTTGTGTGTGTTGTAGGTGGTCGTGTTCAAGATGGCGGCCTGTTATCCCCTGAAAATATGCAAATGAGGTCTTTGGGTTTTTGCCAAAAATGACACCTGTTGGTAGCAGGTGCGTTTCAAAATGGCGTCGGTGTGAGTGAGTGTAAAATCGGACGGCGTCAGTGCAAGATAGATTCACCCACTGAGCTGTGTCACCATTGCCCAAGCATTAAAAATTACTTATTATTTCTCGATAAAGCCCTTTTAATTTTTAGGGCACTATGATAAGACTGTAACCCATAGTCTACACGTAATTTTTTTAGCCAAGAAAATCAATTTATTTTTCCATGTACCTGGGTTTTTCATACAACCTTACACGAACCTTATGGGTTTAATTTCTCCGTTATTCGGGGTTATGTCTCGGTTCAAAAAATAAGAGTCTGTTATCGCGCAGACTTGTGTATTAATTAATTAATTAATTAATCGGGGCAAAAAGAAAAAAATCCTCTGTTTTATGAGAGAGATTTGTCCTGACAAGGACATTTCATATAGGACAGGGATTGTTTTTTTATGTAGTTTGCTAATAAAAAATTAAAAGGAAATGTAGGACATCTGTGCTTTTTTTGAAATTCATGTGCTAGTTATGAAGTTACCTCTCTCGGAAGGAATTTATTATTTTTACGTGTTTTTATTCACGTGCTCTGAAAAGAGCATTTATTATTTTTACGTGTTTTTATTCACGTGCTCTGAAAAGAGCATTTATTATTTGATATGGTGTTTTTATTCACCAGGGCAGTTTTCCTATCTACTGCCCCGTAATCACATCTCTGGGAAGTAGCCTACTTTCCCTTCTCACTCACGGAGAAATATTGGTGCGGGTTGTGAGCCCGCACCACGGTCATGTTGTTGTCTCCCAGGGCACGGGCAGGTATCTCATCTTTCCCGGCCGCTGTTGTTGTTGTTGTTGGAACAGGGTAGGGGAGGCCATCGAAATAAATTCGGTCGGCGTGAAGAGGGGGGGAGGGTGGCTCCAAAAATATCTCCTCTCCCCGCAGATTTTCAAATACAGCAGCAGCACCCAGGGATGGCTCGGGCGATGTTGATGTTACCTGCCTCAGCTTGTTCGCCTTTCTCCTCATTAACCTCTTTGTTTCGTAGCTTTTCATTTTTGGCTTCTCTCTATGTATTATTGTCAAAAAAATTTTGTTTGTAAGCCGATTCCAGAGGGGACCCTATATATATGCACTTCGCGCGGACGTCAGCGCCAGCATTCCATTGTGGCAGTCCATCAAAAATTCACGTGTGTTTGTTTTGAATTTATAAACGGTTGTTAGTGTACAATAACTGTCAGTCCCCCGTAGAATTTTTAGTTCTAATTCTTCTCACATAAATCAGGCACTCGTATTAAAAATTTCAACCATCTAGCGCTTGTTTACGTGATGATTTTTAATTTTTTAGCGGGTTCTCGAGCCGGTACGAAAATACAGAAAACCCGGACCATTGAAAATAAATTCATGTTCTGCTTTAAAAATAGAGCCAGTCTATCACTTATCATTCGATACGAATACCTTGAAAATTCCAGCTCGTTTCGTTCATGAGAACTGTAGAAAAATGAAGAAAACAGTGCCTTCATTTACGGAAGAACGCACATTCTACGCAGTTGAGTCAATTTTCGTGGCAACAGAGTTGCGTTTGCCCGGATAATAATCTCGTTCAAACCACAGCGCCATCTATACGCTTTGGTGCAAGGGAGACAACTCTGATGCTGAATAATGAATTCCGCTTAAAATAGGCCGGCCGGGTATTCTATGAATAACCCATACATCGGGGTTTGGCTCTCTCACAGCCCTATGGAGGGTTCTGATAATTATTAGCACTTGATATTGTAGTCTAGCAATGCACTAATTTTATTTTTTATCCTGTTATGAGTCCAGACTATGAATTTATGCACTCGGGGAGCCTCTAAAAATCTGAAAAATTTCAGCGCAATTCTCCAAAGGGCCGGGGAGAAAATCATAAAAAACAGACCCTTGATTTCAGCGTAACAAATACAGTACGCGCTGTTGTGTATTCAAATTTGTCCGCTCAAACAAACTCCTTGCCGCATTTTTCCTGAATGTCGTTCGTTGAAAATGCCGTTTGTCACTGCAGAGTATCGCCCCCTTATTGCGTTTGGCACGTAAGAGTTATCCCTTTATTTTCTCCGGGTTTTGGCTATTTTTACAGCGGTAGGTATTGTTTGCATAATGTTCAGGACGTGATATTCGATGTTAACCATGATAATATTTTATTTTTTATCTTCGTATGAGTCCAGACTATGAATTGATGCACTCGGGACGCGTTTAAAAAATTAATTGCAGTGTTAAATATTTTTTCCGGGGCCCAGGCCAGGTAGGGTTAACAATGAAAAATTGAATCGCTCTATATACATGTGTGTCGGGCTAATATTTTTGTCATTCTTCAGTATGGCATCGCGACTTGCATCCAATGAAAATATAAGTGTTAAGGCTTACATTGCTTACCTTGCTAGCCAGATTGCTGCCTAAAAGGTGTTATTTTTCAATAAAGCGGCATCTGTTCCCGCCGATGCGATGTGAAGCCAACACATGTGTACGTGTCGTTGCTAATGGCAACGCAACAGCTGTTTCGCTTAAGGGGTCGACTCCACTTACCGGCCTACGGCCGATGTTTATGATCTAATTGGTTTAATATCCTGTAGATTCCAATGTTATTCATACGTTATGACTTTTGTCTAATCCTTCATTCAATATCAAGCCGTCGTCTTTTAAAGAATTTTCTCGTCCATAATCCAAAGACAGCATTAGCACCAAACAATTTATTTGGCCTGTATGGGTATAGGGGTGATCGGTTTTTTTATGGCTTTTACTATGAGCTATGAGGTTGATCATGTAGAATACGATGGAAAAAAATTTGAAAGTACCGAAAATAATAATAAAAATAAAAAAATCGGCGAGTAGTAGACAAAGGGAAAATTGGGAAGTACTGACCATGCCCCAGAATACTTCATATGCATATCACGGCCTTAAGGCCTATGTAAGATGTAATCTACTTCACAGTTTAGTAGTATAAAAAGCGCAAGTCTTATTGACCTTGTCCCTTCCAAAGAAATAAAATCGGCTCTATTTTACAGGAGTATATACGCAGGTGACGTGGAGGTTGTGACGTCACTTCCCGGTTTTCACTTTCGAACATAGAAGAGTTCCATTTTTTTCCCTTAGACGTCCGTATGTTCATCCTCCAAACCCACAAGAGTTCCAATGTTCAACCGCCGGGGTGTTTTCCCGCCCCAGCGCCCCGCAGCGCGCGCGCGTCATCCCGCGTCATCCCGGCAGTGCGCGCGCGCGCGCGGACGCGGGTCAAAAGGTCAAAGGGTCACCTCCAGGTCAGACGGTCCAATGTCCAATGAGACAATGTTGCGGTATCGCTATAGTCAGAGCTTGAGCACAAAAAAGGGGATTCTAGATGAACCTGGGGAAGATGGGCAGTTCCATTTGGACCAATCAGCGGTCGAGAAAAAGAGCCAATCAGCGGTCGAGAAAAAGAGCCAATCAGCGGTCGAGAAAAAGAACCAATCAGCGGTCGAACAATCAGCCAATCGAATTGGGGTATTCACGGTGTGCTTTCGCTGACGTCCACGCCTACATCTGGGTTCTTGTACACCCGGGTAATGTTTTTCTGGACATGGATGGGTTACCTTTGGCTCCATTCTAGGCCACTGATTGGCTAATAGAACTTATAGTCATAATCTATACGTGTTGGACGAGTCTCTTCACTCACCGTATACACGTACCTCAATGAAATGCCCGCTCCAAACCTAGACCAAAGACACGTACTTGGTCTGTAGGCTGATTTCATTGGCTCTCTATTTTTACTATAGTGCTGTTGCATTCTAACCTTGATGGGTTACCTAGAACTTATAGTCATCAACATAATCTATACGTGTTGGACGAGTCTTTTCACTCACCGTATACACGTACCTCAATGAAATGCCCGCTCCAAACCTAGACCAAAAACACGTACTTGGTCTGTAGGCTGATTTCATTGGCTCTCTATTTTTTACTATAGTGCTCTTGCATTCTAAACTTGATGGGTTACATTTTGGCCCCATCCTACACCACTGATTTCAGTTTGACTGAATCTCCGCATTGGGCATTAATGCATCAGGAATAAAACACACAAGACAGGGTTTTTGGTGAGATCTCATTTTTTTATTCATTGAACAACAACAACGTGAGAACAACCACGTGAAAACTCAAGCCCAGAACAAGGGGCTTGTCATTAACTGAAGCCCAGAACAAGGGGCTTGTCATTAACTGAAGCCCAGAACAAGGGGCTTGTCATTAACCGAAGCCCAGAACAGCGGGCGTATGTACATTGAAATAATTCAAGCCCAGAACGGGGCTTGTACATTGAAATGATGGGCGGCCCAGTCATAGACGAGTACATCGCGGTCCTCGGCCTGGGGGTACTCGTCAAACATCTGTACGATAGTGGATAAGGGTCTTCCCCGGCATCGAGGGTACAGGTAAAACAAAGCAATATTGTCCGCACCACGCCACTTTCGGTCAGGCTTTGCAACGTTTGACTGTTCAACACCACGTCTCTGTGCCTTGATCCATGAAAGTCTGTTAAATCGGGATGGAGGGGTGGCAGGCCGTACGAGTCAAAGTATTCGCCCTGCTGTTCTGTCAAGTACACGGCCACCCAATGTTCACCGGACCGATCCATCGGGTCCGTGTTGAGGACGTAAGCAGCAGGATACATACGGTCTAATGGGAACACATCTCGGGCGAACACCCCTTGAAAGACCATACGTGTCACTGGGTCATTCTCCAGCATGGTGGTTATCTGGTCTGTATCCATGTTAGGTTGGCAAAATCACATAGGACGTTGCGAATGATGTTGCCAAACTCGGCGTAGCAGATCACATTGACGGTGGTCCCCAGGGCTCGTGCAAAGTGGATTTCCAACCGTAAATTGCCTTGCTTGGCCAGGGCCAGCTGATGGTCGTTCTCTAAGGTGGGGGTCAGATCGAAACAGAACAATGTGTATCCGTTCGCGTAGTCCTCCCGACTGATCATATTCCCTTCGTCCTGGTTGATTTGACCGGTGGCTGTAAACAGGCTCTGATAGGCTCGAATGAAATTCGCGCGCCCAAAGTTCGGGGTTAAGGCCGTGGCTGGCACCTGTTGTCCATCCACATGCAGGGCCACAAAATTGATGCCGAAATGTTTAAAGTCAAACAGATTCTCTGGGTAGGCTCCACTGAAACTGATATTTTCCACACAGGCCAGGATCAATCGCTTGGGTAGTTCCCCCAGGAACAGGTTTTCTTTGTTGGCGCTCATATTTCCAGCAGACACAGAGAACACTTTGGTTTGTACACGTCGGATAGGGTACTGGGCTGGTTTGTTTCCAAGGCTTTCATGTGTCCCAATTGAACGGCTGGATTCGGTTTCACTTTTCGGACATACAGGACTGCGTCTTCGATGACAATCTTATAGTCAGCTGCATGCGCCTCTACGTTAGCGGCCATCAAGGCGAAGGTCGGAAGCGCCCGTATCAGTCGGATTTTGATGGGGATCTTGTTCAAGAGGTATCGGTCTTGCATGAACATGTCTGCGTGCAGTCGACCGATCATATCCAC
>JAVTVY010027430.1:0-10067 GCA_036873755.1 Hanleya hanleyi | reverse complement strand
AGCAACAGGAGAAAGTGTGATTTTCAGATGACCCCATATGGACGCCATTTTGAATTTGACCATCAAATCTTGATCTGTGGGATATGTATATAGATTCAAAATGGGCATAGGATATTGGGCTATGCTTAGAGATCCCTCGGTTTTGCTAAATTTGCATAATGAGCTAAGAATAATGCCTTGAACTACACGAGCAGCAGGAAAAAGTTTGCTATTTTGAATTTGACCATTAAATCTTGATTTTTGGCATATGAAAATAGATTCCAAATGGGCATAAGATGTTAAGCTATGCATCGAAATCCCTCCGTTTTGATAAATTTGCATAATGAGCTAAGAATAATGCCTTGAACTATACGGGCAACGGCCGAAAATGTGATTTTCAGATGACCCCATATGGCCGTCATTTTGAATTTGACCATCAAATCTTGATTTTTGGCATATGTAAATAGATGCAAGATGGGAATAAAATGTTAGGCTATGCATAGAGATGCCTCGGTTTTGATAAATTTGCGCAGTGAGGTAAGAATAATGCCTTGAACTACACGAGCAACATAAAAATGTGATTTTCAGATTACCCCACCTATCCGCCATTTTGATTTAAAACATCATATTTTCAGCTGAGAATTAAGCAAACAGATTCAAAATAAGCGAAAGATACTAGCCTTGATGGGAGATTCCTCAAAATTAGCCAAATATAATATTCCAGAGGTACGAAAATTCTTTGCTCTCGATTTTTAATCATTCTGGTGATACCGTGAATGTTCAAAAGGGCACTAAATTTCCGAACCCTCTATCACCCAGGCCAGAAAGGGTTAACTCAAAATACTTCGAACTCGAGAAAGAAACCTTCGGACCAACAAATATATTTATCGGGAAGGCCCAGTCTATAAGAAAATGGATGTTACCAAAATTCACCAACACAAAAATACTGAATTACCCTACACTAATATCTAAAAATTCACCCCGTAGAACTACTTCAGATTTGATACCCAATTCTTTACAAGGAATTTCATACAAAAATGTTTTAAATAGTTTTAAGGCCCCTCTTCTGGCCATCATTGGATGTTATTTGACCCCGACATGACCTGATAATGACCTCAAATTGCCAAAGTTGTCTTAGCACCCTACCTTGAACCATACTGCATACAAAAGTAAACAACAAACAACACAAAATATATTAAATAAAACAGCATTTTTGACCTCATTTGACCTGTAAAGTGACCCTAAAATGACCTCAATTTCAATAATTAACGAACTAGCCATACATGTACTAAAACCATACAGTACCTTGAACCATACTGCATACAAAAGTAAATAACAAACAGCACAAAATATATTAAATACGAGAGATCCTGAAGGATCTTGGTGCCCACCATTGTCCGATAATTGTAAGCTAATGCCAAGAGGATCTTTTTGTCCATTGTTACTAAGAACAAACGATTGATTTGTAATTTTGTTTACAGAATTTCGAATCTGATCGAAAAAGGGACACTGGAAAACAACACGATATCATCTTTCTAAGTTTAAGGAGTTTCAAGATTTCCAGAAACTGTACTTATGTCAGTTGTTATAGTACAAGAGAAAAGTTAGTCTAAAAGTGAATGTTCGGAGGATCTTTCGTCTTCGTTTCGTAGTTTTTTTTTTGCACGTGTCATCTTTGGGTACTGGAAGCGAAGACAAATCTCCTCGACCCTTTGGCATGAACTATGAAACATACTTAATATTTTATAATTAGGAACGAATTCTGTTCCGTTTACAGGGCTAATTTGAGATATCTCTTTTAAGATACCATGCTCGAAAACAGTAAGATGGTACAATACTTAATACTGAAGGGATCCGCGCAGTAATGTTGAAACTTCGAAAGTGTCTGAATCCTGATGAAACATGCAGAAGTCTACAGTTGTCGAGTTGTAACGTTGTGTCACAAGAGTGACGTCCCTTCATGTAGCCGACCCGTCGGCAGACGAAACAGTGGGGCAGTTCACTGGACTAAAGAAAACTGATTTAAAATTTGAAGAAATACATTTTAATTCGGAATTATTGGAACCTCTTGATATGGAAGGTGAAGGTATGGATATTCTCTATAGTCACTTTTTAGAATATGTCCCAACGTTTGATCCGCCGACTCGTGTGATGCAACATCACAACTCAGGAATGCCGTATTAATTTGTAGCGTAACTTGGATTTTCAAATCAGACCAAAAATGGTATTTTGCACAACTAGGTCCCATGTGGGACCTGTGTACAAAATTTCAGAAAGATCCATGAAGTAGTTCCTGAGAATTCACGATAACTATGTTTCAAGGGGAAATCCAAGATGGGCACCTGGTGGCCAAATTGGATTTTCGAATCGGACGAGGAAAGGGTATTTTGCACAACTAGACCCCAACGGGAACCTATGTACCAAATTTGAGAAAGATCCATGCAGTACTTTCTGAGAAATCATGATAACAAAGTTGCATGGGGAGATACAAGATAGCCGCCTGGTGGCCATATTGGATTTTCGAATCGGAAAGAAAGAGGTATCTCGCACAACTAGATCACAAGGGGAACCTGTGTACCAAATTTGACAAAGATTCATGCAGTAGTTCCTGAGAAATCGCAATAACAAAGTTTCATGGGGAAATCCAACATGGCTGCTTTGTGGCCATATTGGATTTTCGAATCGGACCAAAAAAGGTATCTTGCACAACTAGACCCCAAAGGGAACCTGTGTACCAAATTTGAGAAAGATCCATGTAGTAGTTCCTGAGAAATAGCGATAAAAAGGTTTCACGGGAAAATCCAAGATCGCTGCCTGGTGGCCATATTGGATTTTCGAATCAGACCAGAAAAAGTATGTTGCATAACTAGACCCCAAGGGGAACCTGTGTACCGAATTTGAGAAAGATCCATGGAGTAGTTCCCAACAAAAAGCAATAACACGGTTTCATGGAGAAATCCAAGATGGCCGCCTTGTGGCCATATTGGATTTTCGAATCGGACCAGAAAAGGTATCTTGCACAACTAGACCCCAAGGGGAACCTGTGTATCAAATTTGAGAAAGATCCATGCAATACTTTCTGACAAATGACAATAAAGTTTCATGGGGAAATCCAAGATGGCCGCCTTAATTGTGACCATATTGGATTTTCGAATCGAACCAGAAAAGGTATCATGCACAACTAGACCCCAAGGGGAACCTGTGTACCGAATTTGACAAAGATCCAGGAAATACTTTCTGAGAAATCACGATAAAGTTTCATGGGGAAATCTAAGATGGCCGCCTGGTGGCCATATTGGATTTTCGATTCGGACTAAAAATGGTATCTTGCACAACTAGACCCTAAGGGGAACCTGTGTACCAAATTTGAGAAAGATCCATGCAATACTTCCTGAGAAATGACAATAACAAAGTTTCATGGGGGAAATCCAAGATGGCTGCCTGGTGGCCATATTGGATTTTCGAATCGGACCAGAAAAGGTATCTTGCACAACTAGACCCCAAGGGGAACCTGTGTACCAAATTTAAGAAAGATCCATGCAGTAGTTCCTGAGAAATCGTGATAACAAGGTTTCATGGGGAAATCCAAGATGGCTGCCTGGTGGCCATATTGGATTTTCGAATCGGACCAGAAAAGGTATCTTGCACAACTAGACCCAAGGGGAACCTGTGTACCGAATTTGGGAAAGATCCATGCAGCAGTTCCTGAGAAATCGCGATAACAAGGTTTCATGGGGAAATCCAAGATGGCCGCCTTGTGCCCATATTGGATTTCGAATCAGACCGAAAAAGGTATCTTGCACAACTAGACCCACTGGGGAACCTGCGTACCAAATTTGAGAAAGATCCATGCAGTACTTCCTGAGAAACCACCATAACAAAGGTTCATGGGGAAATCAAAGATGGCTGCCTGGTGGCCATATTGGATTTTCGAATCGGACCAGAAAAGGTATCTTGCACAACTACATGTAGACCCCAAGGGGAACCTGTGTACCAAATTTGAGAAAGATCCATGCAGTAGTTCCTGAGAAATCGCGATAACAAGGTTTCATGGAAAAATCCAAGATGGCCGCCTTGTGGCCATATTGGATTTTCGAATCGGACCAGGAAAGGTATCTTGCACAACTAGACCCCAAGAGGAACCTGTGTACCAAATCTGAGAAAGATCCATGCAGCAGTTGCTGAGAAATCGCGATAACAATGTTTCATGGGGAAATCCAAGATGGCTGCCTGGTGGCCATATTGGATTTTCGAATCGGACCAGAAAAGGTATCTTGCACAACTAGACCCCAAGGGGAACCTGTGTACCAAATTTGAGAAAGATCCATGCAGTTGTTCCTGAGAAATTGCGATAACAAGGTTTCCTGGTGAAATCAAAGATGGCTGCCTGGTGGCCATATTGGATTTTCGATTCGGACCGAAAAAGGTATTTTGCAAACCTAGACCCTAAGGAGAGCCTGTGTACCAAATTTGAGAAAGATCCATGCAGTACTTCCTGAGAAATGACGATAACAAGGTTTCATGGGGAAATCCAAGATGGCTGCCTGGTGGCCATATTGGATTTTCGAATCGGACCAGAAAAGGTATCTTGCACAACTAGACCCCAAGAGGAACCTGTGTACCAAATCTGAGAAAGATCCATGCAGCAGTTCCTGAGAAATCGCGATAACAAGGTTTCATGAAGAAATCCAAGATGGCCGCCTTGTGGCCATATTGGATTTTCGAATCGGATCAGAAAAGGTATCTTGCACAGCTAGACCACAAGAGGAACCTGTGTACCAAATCTGAGAAAGATCCATGCAGCAGTTCCTGAGAAATCGCGATAACAAGGTTTCATGGGGAAATCCAAGATGGCTGCCTGGTGGCCATATTGGATTTTCGAATCGGACCAGAAAAGGTATCTTGCACAACTAGACCCCCAAGGGGAACCTGTGTACCAAATTTGAGAAAGATCCATGCAGTAGTTCCTGAGAAATCGCGATAACAAGGTTTCATGGGGAAATCCAAGATGGCCACCTTGTGGCCATATTGGATTTTCGAATCGGACCGGAAAAGGTATCTTGCACAACTAGACCCCAAGGGGAACCTGTGTACCAAATTTGAGAAAGATCCATGCAGTAGTTCCTGAGAAATCGCGATAACAAGAAATTGTTTACGGACGGACGACGGACCACGGACAAAAAGCGATTTGAACAGCCCACCATCTGGTGATGGTGGGCTAAAAACAGCATATGGGCAATTCCATGATATCGCGGACAAAACTTGCAAAAATAAATATCAGCTGTGGGCAAAATGATGCATTTAGCATTATGACTAGGTCCCTCAAGGTTGACAATTTAGTGCTGATATACTCAACCCTTTAAATGTACAAATTACTGATATTTCACTGTTGATTTAGGGTTCATCTGGTTATAGCCAGCTGAACCAGCTGAACCAAAATGATTTTATATTCTTTATGGAAGAAATGTCTTCCTAAAACTGGTGGTTGAAAAAGCATATCTGCAATGCTAGCAAGAATCGATCAGATAAGATTTGTTGTTGAGTTATTGTAACATGAGTTACCAAAAAAGTGACAGTTTTTAGTTTTCACAGAAAATTATTGAAGTTGTTGTCTGCTCAGTTAATTTTCTCTGCCTTTGATACACACTGAAAGAAATTATAGCAGTGGAATTAATATTTCATCCATGCATCATAATTTATGAAGCTGCTGAACTTCGTAACATGAGTTACTTTGTAACATGAGTTACCAAAATGGGGTCCTGTAACATGAGTTACCATCATAATGGGAGATAACTCTGAAAATATAGGTGCCTCTGCTTGCAATTACTGACAACTCATGAATAATCATTGAAATGTGTAAAACCTGACAATGCACTTCTGTGAAATACTACAAGCATCTTCCATGTAAGCATCGAAGTTGTCCATCAAATAGTAACTGAGATCTGGTCTGGACAAGAAATTATTGACTGATGGGATAAAGGGCCATAACTCTTTGGAAATTCATTGAAACGCATAAAAATCTGACAGTGCACATCTACAAGCTATAGTAAGCGAGATATGGTCCAGACAAGAAATTACTAACACGATAAAGGGCCATAACTCTTTTGAAAAATCGTTGAAACGCGTAAAGGAAATCTGACAGTGCACAGCTGTATGGTTCTAAGCATCTTCCATGCAAGTTTTGAAGATGTTCATCAAATAGTGAGACATGGTCTGGATAAGAAAAATTATAAACTGACGAGATAAAGGGTCGTCACTCTAATAAAAACCATTGAAATGTGCAAAAATATCATCTTAAGATTATGGATGGACCAACGATCTCATTCATCCAGTCAAGGGCTAATGCTCCTGTAGAGCACCAAATCACTGCTAATCCTGCCGATTCTCCAATTAGGTGACTGGTATGTCTTTGAGTATGGCAGAGACTGTTTCCTTAATGTGGTTACTGCTCTTGGCTTGATGAATATTAAAATAGTTTGGTGATAGAGACTGCTGAGAATCACTGGAAATGGCCATTTTCTGCAGGACGAGATATTCTACTACAGGGAGCAGAATCTGAGATGATCCAGAGACTTGAATAAACCTCATGTAGCATATAACCATTGCCACTAATCAGTTCACAGAGAAGTTTGATAAGATTATACATGTAGCCTTCAGGACATTTATAATCAGACAATACTTAAATTTCTTGAATTTCACACTGAATTGACCACTAATCATGTTGATGAATTTCAAAATTTATATAGTTATTTAATTATATTGTTCATGTTGTTTGAGACACGTTTTTGACACGAGAGAAACATGTTCCAGGAGACTTAATTGTTCCATCTTTCACAACCGTAACATGAGTTACTGTAACATGAGTTACCACATGTTTAGCTCAGTGGAAATAAAACGGTGTTGCATCAGTTGTTTAGAGCAGGGACAATACACAGTCCAGACAGTGTACTAAAAGAAAAGACTTCTAATTCTCAGATTAATTGATTAGTATTCAGAGATTTTTCGGAGAAACGCTTTACCCTCCGAGGGCATGTCCGTTTACTGTAACATGAGTTACCGAACTTTGCAATAAGATTAATTCAATATTATTGATAATACACTCTTGTGTTTGTGTGGAAAACAAAGCTACCAGTTAACATTACTACCTTGAAAAATAAGAAGGATCTGGATGCAAATCATAGTATTAAAATTCCAGGGTAAACATGAAGGTTATGGCTAAAGTGTAACATGAGTTACCGTGGAATTGCCCTACACAGGAATTTTGGACTTGGCTGCAGTAAATCAACAGCATTCATCACGATAAACATCCGAGACACGACTAAAATGAGTGTGGTTATTTGTGCACTTTCGTGAAGAGTTTTGGCCCTTAACTCGCTTGTGCTTTTTTGTTGATAGCTCTATGAAAAAGATTCTCTTAAAAGCTGTTTACAGTAAAAGATAAAGAAGAATTCCTGGGTAGCCAAGGCGCAACACAACACTCAATATTTCGTTTTGGTCATTTTTGGTGAAAACTAAGAGGAAGTGCTTGAGAAAGTGAAAATCAATATTATTCAGTCCACAGCCAACCAATATCAACTCTCACCTCTAACAGTCCCTGTAACTCTTGCACATCGTTGTCACGTAGATAGAAGAAGCAATCTCTAGGATGGTGACAGTGTAACCCCTGATCCTTACACACCCGGTAAGTATTGCAGTTCTGGAGAACAGGAAGAAAATAGTTAATCTTTTGATGACCATCCTGGGGACAGGCGAGCACAAAAATGACCGCCTAGGATAGTTAGGTGACCTCTTAATCTAGGTCAATTTCTACTGAATGGTATTGTGTTCAATGGTATTAAAAATGCATGGAAGTTTAAATATCGAGATGAAATTATTTTGCTAGGCTCTGTTGATTTCCAATATTTGGTTTTGTATCATTATTTCAACTTCATCGTCACAAATTTGATGTTATATTCGCATGCATACAAATCACCAAATAAAGGCGTTATAGTAATACATTGTAATTAAATAATGACCAGATAATAACAATTGTAGCTGAATACAGACCGTGATGTAGCCAATCTGATTAAAATCAGATCTGAAAAAAAAAACTCTCCCCATCCGACATATCGCTGGTTTTAGATCTGGGACTGGCGCTCCGGTTTGCGGGTTCAAACAACTAAGTCTCGGCAGATCAAGATCACGCGTCTGGCCCGTCTCACTTTGTGGCAAAGGTGCCATGTGTACGGTACCAGGTATATCTTCTCATATATTTTAACTTGTTTCATCAGACCAATATTATTTTATTCTCTATAAACTATGATGATACTTGATAAATGCTAATAGAAATTTAGATATATTGATCAAATCCAGGAGATATTTCTCTGTTCATAATATCACGAGATCAACCTGTCTTCGCAGTTGTGGTCTTAGCTTGACATTTCAAACATACATCTCAACCTTGAGTAGGAGCTCTGTGAAAGGTCTTTAATCAGAAGAGCGTTGTCCCCAGATCTAAATCAGTGACATGTCAGATGGGGAGCGTTTTCTCAGATATGGATTTAATCAGATTGCTGATGTAGCATTCAAATCGGTCATTATTTTGTAATCGTTTTACAGAAGCTCGAGTGAATGGTTTGACTTACCCTAACAAATGGCTGCAGGCATCCACTACAGAACTCATGACCACACTGTGGGCATTTAAAGTGCATGCAGCCTCCTTTTGCCAAAGCGTATCGCATCTTACAACTTGGGCACACTGCAAAGAAAAAAAATTAATAGTATGGCACATATATATTGTGAAACTGAGAGGAGCCAGATTTTCCTAGATGGGCCGGGTGTCGTCCTCTGGAATTACATGTAACACAATATTGGGGGCTATCAAAAGAAAATTTTAGGAATTCACATAAAAAAGTCTAGGTGAATTTGGAAAACCCTTTTAAAAGGAAAGTATATACTCATGCTGTCAGAAGGGGTTAATTTGCACAGGACGACCTCAGGCCCGTGAGCAGGCCTATCTCAAAATGGTCTGAATGACTATACTAACACACGTATGTGTGCCCTAGCTGCTAGTGAAGTCGGGTATCGTTGTAGTTACGATTATCCACTGTTGTTAGTTTTGTTAATGCAATGAATGTTGTCTCACCAATGCCGTTTTTATCGAGATGTCGAGCTAGCCCTGCCGCCTGGTTCTCTGGGTCGTTCTCAAACCTCCAGTGCTCAAACTGTTCACATGTCAAACCCTCATGTTGATCCTCCCACTGAAACAACCAATTAAAAAAACACTGTACATGTATCTCTCCTGAACTGGAATCAACCAATCAGATTCTTTGTACCCCTAACGGTCCCCATTCCTTGCTAAAAATCAACCAACCACAATCATTGTTATTCTCACCAAATGGAAATAAGCTATCTAACAGAAGCCTGCTCATGTTAATTGTCACTCATGTAAACATTATATAGCTTAACGAGTCCTTTGGGGGAATTTTGATTGCTAGATAACTCCATAAATATGAATCATATTCAAATTTCGCAGGAAAAAACAAAAATTATGGAATGAGATTTTATAGAAGCAAGTCTTAGAGTGCATTCTGGGATATCTTCCATTTGATTGGTCAATTCAAAATGCAGGATTTTCATTGGCCTGTGGGAGAAACCTGAAAGAAAAATCAGCCAATCATAAGAGTTTCTGTAATGATTTCTTAGCTGATGGTTCCCAATACATGGTAACTACATGAGAATACCCATAGGTGGACATTGTATGTGAAATGTGAAACTTCTCAACACCTACCGGCTTCTTGCACTTGAAACAGGTGTTTTTATGGCACTGTAAGCAGACCATCTTCAACTGAAGACCATTGAATATGAAACCATTACCACACTGGAAAGAAAGGAATACATCTTTGAAATTAACTTAAAGGTGGAATACTGCCTTATTATTTGCGTGGAAATAACTTCCGCTATTCTCGTGGTAAATTATTTTCCACGAAGTTTAGTTCCAATGAATATATCTCCCTACTTTGCTAATATGTCGATATATATATACATAATTAACAAAGCTCAAGTGTTCTGAACACTCAGGTTATTCTTCCCGAATTCATTGTTGTTAT
>JAVTVY010027429.1:0-11581 GCA_036873755.1 Hanleya hanleyi | reverse complement strand
GTAAAGGTTTTCTCCGCGGTGTAAAGGTTTCCACCGCGGTGTAAAGGTTTTCTCCGCCGTGTAAAGGTTTTCTCCGCGGTGTAAACGTTTCCACCGCGGTGTAAACGTTTCCACCGCGGTGTAAAGGTTTTCTCCGCGGTGTAAACGTTTCCACCGCGGTGTAAAGGTTTTCTCCGCGGTGTAAAGGTTTTCTCCGCGGTGTAAAGGTTTTCTCCGCGGTGTAAACGTTTCCACCGCGGTGTAAACGTTTCCACCGCGGTGTAAAGGTTTTCTCCGCGGTGTAAAGGTTTTCTCCGCGGTGTAAACGTTTCCACCGCGGTGTAAAGGTTTCCACCGCGGTGTAAAGGTTTTCTCCGCGGTGTAAAGGTTTTCTCCGCGGTGTAAACGTTTCCACTGCGGTGTAAACGTTTCCACCGCGGTGTAAATGTTTTCTCCGCGGTGTAAAGGTTTTCTCCGCGGTGTAAACGTTTCCACCGCGGTGTAAATGTTTCCAAGAGTTTTCTTTGGTTTTCGGTGAATATAAAATACAGATATTTCTGACAACGTGACTAGAAATTACAGAAATGTAAAGAAATAATGTTATAAACTAGAATCTGTTTGTAGAAAATAGGTGAAAAATTGAGAAAATACACAAGAAAAAGAGGAAAAGTAATAAAAAAACACGAAAACTCTTTTAAAAAGTCGATGTCCCCTATGGGCCACCGTACCATATAGTACATACAAGTAGAATGTCATACAATATTAACAAATCAAATATACGTTAATTGTTATTTGGCATTATTCTAGTGATATTGCCCTTAATTAAACAAACTCACACCAAAGCATATTTAGAGGTTTGGATGAAGACGGCCACGGCTTTATTGGCTAACTTACATGGTATAGTGTACCAAATCCCAACGGGCTGATATATATTTTAGTGCTGACCGTCTGCTATGTAATGACACATCAGCAACCCCCCAGTATGATAATATTTTGTCTCATTAGATACTGTAGCACCCACGCTCCTAAACCCTAGGAGGGGTGACAACATAGAGTGATCAGCACACACTTACCGCTACCCACACCCACACTGGGTAGACAACACGTCCCTCGGGAAACACATCGAATGGACAGCCACATAACCGGATGCCCCGCGGGAAAAACACATCGAGTGAAGATCACACGTCCGTCGGGAAACACATCGATTGGACAGCCACATAACCGGGTGCCCCGCGGGAATTCGTCGAGGTGGCACCCACCGAATGAGTTCTATCTCATATACAAACTTTCCTAACTGAAACCCCTATCTGCCCGCCAGAATTCGGCCACTAGAATGTGTCTAAACACATTCACCCACCAAGAATTCTACCTGCCTATTAATTTATTTAGTTTACAAATGCTTGAAGTCATTCGCTCTGAGAATGGCAAATACTAAGGAATTGCGCATGCTACTTAAACCTAAAAGGTGAATTTTTATTTCAAATGCCGTGACCACATATATGGCTAACACGTATTCATGTTGATATGAATGCACACTTGAACAGACTGCGAAGCACGATTCTTACTGAAACTGCCACTGGCAATGCCAAAAAGTATGCTATGTCATGCTTACTTACGGGTGCTCTTGGCGTGAAACCCGACCACTGTCAAGTGTTCGATAACAGGCCCATTTCAGCATGGGGCCCAAGGCCAGAGCTATATCTTGTGACATTTCCAGCCAAACAATAACACTTGAAATACAGCGAATAGGTACACTGTATAACACTGGCACAAAATCACCCTACCCACATTGACATGATCATGTCCACAAATGGAACACTTTTTTCTGTCCAAACGCCACCGGCAATTCAATTCTGTCCTAACACCACCGGCAATTCAATTCTGTCCATATATACTCCTGGACCGTGTGTTTTACCGTGGGGAATTGGTCTACTGAATACAAGATTGGCTAATTCTGGAACAATGCATGATATGGTGCACTTTCTGAGTGCTCTCACTGGTTGATGAATGGCATGAAACCCAAGCATACTCAAGTGTTTGGTAAATGGTCAGAGGCCCAATCAGACAAAAGACATCATGTCATTAGAGACTGGAGATAAATCAACTGGCATGCTGGCCACCATTACCTATGTGTACTACATATGTAGCTGCAGAAATGTTGCTCTCAAAAGTCAAAGCCAGTAGGTCAAGCTATTCCAGATATTATTGGAATAGTTCATCATTCTTACCGACATGACCGTCCTCTGCCCATCCTACTCAGAGTGCAAATACAAATACCTACAAGTCATTACCACAAGCAGTTCAACACAGATTGACATGAATTAACAGGCTCTGTCTCATTCCATCAGAGGAAAAACTAACTTTAACTTTGTTGGCATGACAAACACTATAGTACTTCATTTCTTATCTCATCATATCTTCTGCAAGCTGCATATGCTTTGTACATTGACAAAGAATCCTAACTAACCTAACCACATCTTCACAACATCAAGGTTGATTTTTTGAGCCAAAACCTTGACCATCTTGCATAGTAGACCACCGTGACGTTTCATCAACTTTTAATATAAACGAATCTGTTGTAACAAAATGGTTATGTGAAACAAGTGATCAGATTGGTCAATATAAACAGGATGTTCCTTTGCTGATTGGCTGAAATTTACAGTTTAAAATTTCTATGAACAGGATTCATTACCATGTGTACCACTGGTATTTAGGATAGAAATACCCTAGCTTGGCGAGGATGAACTAACCATGGTAAACAGGCCAATTTTGCAAGTTTCCTTCAAAATCAATATTCAGTATCTCATAATTTCCTCCAACGTCAAACATTAAATTAAACCATCAAACCTGCATGGGGATAGGGGCAAAGTGAAACTGCGGGTGCATGGTGCAAAATAGCACATTTGAATGGAAACACTGTGATAGAAACATACCTCTCCTATATACCTGGTACGTATACTGTAACCAAGTGCCAGGTGACAAACTGAGATGTCTAAATCACTGAATTACATACAGCTGTTAAATATCATATATATTCTTTATTGTAGACTGACATCTTTTGTAAACTATTTCACTTGTGTGTTTAAGCTGCAACCTTGCCTATTTGAATCAGACATCTGTTGTTTACTGAACTGAACCCCTGGGTTGTCATATATGTATTTGGGAACAATGGTGCTGCCAAGTCACAGATATTGTCTGACAACTCAGCATGTAGAACTTGTTTAGGCCAGTCCAGTAATTATTGTATCTTTGATGTCCTACTGTTTAATTGAAATCATATCCTGTCATTTTAGCATAAAACCACTAGTTTGTGAATGTTAGTCAGTTTGGTATCCAGCTCGAGAAGAGACAACATTGATCTAAGTCTGGTACCCAGCTTTCCGGAAAGACATTGTTAGACCTTTAATCTACATGTAAGTTATTACACAGATTCTACAGAGTGGAAACCACATGTTATGAGAGGAAAACCTTTTAAGAATCTGTTATATTGTACATGATTGCACACCAGGATTTACCGGAATTATATGTTAAAGTTGGAACTGTCTTCTTGAAGTTGGAGTTACTTTCATTCTATACTTATTGAGTGTCACTAGGGTTAAATGCTAGCTCCCCCAAAATAACCCTTCGTGATAACCAGTCAGCCAACCTGGTTATAATACTGTGATACTATGATTCAAATCAAGCCTATATACTTAACTGCTTTAGGAGAATGAACTCTCACCCCAAGACTGGAATGAAGAGACAAAACGTACTGCTCTTCTTTAGTTGCCCGTTATGTACCACAAAACTCAAATACTCCTACTCAAATCAATCACAATTCAAGTCACTCCAAGACTGTTACCAAATTACAGCTCTCCAAATTGTCACTGTGACATTGATTCAATTCACACTTGTACACTAACTTTCACCTTATCATTCTCGTCGAATGTATATATATGAAGAAAATACGACACTCTAGTCCACACAGGCTGAATATTACCTGCCTATATATATTATAGTCAAGTATATGCACTTGGGGGTGTAAAAAAAAAAAAAACAACAAAATGTTAGAACTATGCTGAACTGGGATGAGTGAAATCCAAATACATGTAATACCTATAATGAGACCAGGGCAGTACTTCAATTTTAGGTATGATGATAGTGAAATAACTGAAATAGCACTCAGCTATATAATATATCCATTGGATTTGCAGACTTTAATTTTCTTACAGCATCTGGAAAAAAGATTCCTAAAAACATGCCCCATCAGCAAAAACGATAAAACTGCATGCTGATAATTGTTTGAGTGATGCATTAACTGATAAAAACTTGAACATTTAACTCGCCCCATTTAAGTCATTTGCACTGGCAAATTCCAACAGGAAACATGCACACACCAACTACAGTTGGCGCTACTTCAGAAGACCTGTGTTTTCGTATTTTCAGCCAAGAAACGGTACTATCGCAGATTATCGTCGCCAGACAGTACTAGGTAACCATTAGCCCAGGAATGGCTGTAGTCTCGAATGACTGTGTGTAGGGAATACAGCCACGCCCACCTACACAGCAAAGGTTCTATCGCTAGGTAACCATCACAGGTGGGAGGGAGCTCATGTGAACACAAGTGAACAAGAACTTGTTATAACTCCAAAACTGAGATTGGGGAACCCCCAGAAGAAGAAGTTTATCTATTCATCATAAATACATCCCCGCTTGAGTTGTTGAATTTCCAAAACAATAGTAGTCACTAACAACAACAACAACAACAACAATTACATCAGTATACTGCATGGTACGGTAACTATTTACCCCATATTTAGTTTTGTCACAGACATACACTCACCAAGTTACTTGGAAATCTTCCAAGTTGTCCTGTTCAGTCCACCAACTGTCCACATGGTACAAAGGTTCCTCGATTATTTATGTACCACGTATTCCAACCGTTGAAACACTGACAGCACTTGACGGAGTTGATGGTGTTTGACCTCAATCGCACTCACTGCATGACGCTCCCGCGTGCCACTGTACACAGCCGTACCCCACAGGCAACACAATCTGAAAAATAGTGTAAATAATCAAATATTTCCGCTTCGTGGACTTCGCCTTCAGTTAAAAAACTAATTTCTCAAACCCGATGACAAGATGGATAGCAACAAGCTTGACCAAAAATACAGAAAAACTCCAAAAATGTGAAGACGAAATTAATCGTGTGTGTGTTCCACAAAACCCCGACGCGAGTGGCGACAACATGACAACTGCGCAGTCTATCAGACCAAGGGAGGCTACTCTTACCAGCAAATCTCACAACTCCAACTGGGCAGGCAATACAGAATAAAGTGGTTTATCTTTAAAGGATAAACAGTATTATTATAAAGACGATCACACACACACACGCACACACACGCACGCACATACATACATATATACATATATTGATATCATAACTCCTCACTCTCCAATGCAATATAACTTCTTTGGATTACTTGACAGGTTGACATAGTAGTACATATAGAAGAGCATGTACTCTGAAACTACTGCAGCTGTTAAATTTCCTGATGGTTTGTCTCCACCATTCTCTTCAACTCAAGGAGTTAAACAGGGTGATGTTCTTAGTCCTTTGCTATTTAACATATTTCTCAATGATCTGATAAGTGAAATTCATAGTGATCCATTAGGAGCGATCTCCGCTGGTTCCACTGTAGTTAACATACTCTGTTATGCAGATGATATTGTCCTCTTGTCGTCCACATCAGAAGGGTTACAATCTAAACTAAATATTTTACAGGATTTCTGTCAAAATTGGGGACTGCAAATCAATATTGACAAATCTAAGGTCATGATTTTTAATTCTAATTTCCGTACCAAGCAAAAGTTATACTATATTAAAGGAGACCTTATTGAGGTGGCAAAACAATACACGTATCTAGGGATTATACTTAAAAATAATGGCAACTTCTCACTTGCAATCGAAAACTTGCGTAATAAGGCACTCAAAGCATATTTCAAACTCAAACAACTTTTGAATTGTAGTACTGACTGCAAACTGTTTGAGAAAATGTTCGATGCAGTAATTAAGCCGATTATCCTCTATGGTTGTGAAGTTTGGGGAACCTTAAACGCCTTTCGCGACACAGATGCCCTCGAATATTTACATTTAAAATTTATTAAAGAGCTGCTGGGTTTTCACTCTAAAAGTGTTAATAACGCATGTCGAGTGGAACTTGGCAGATTACCCCTAAAATTTGACATTCTGAAACGCCTCTTACAATTCTGGATACATATCTTGGATAATCTGGGCTCTTTGGTGTTCGAAGTGTACACTAATACATCGAGCAGTTGTGGCTGGGCTGCCTATTTACGTATGCTTTTAGACTCGTGTGGACTTGGATACATGTATATTAACCAGTCCCATATTACGAAATGTGATATAGAAATCATAATTCGTAGACTTAAAGGTCATCCCAAACGCTATGAGGTCAAAAATATAAAAAAAATAGTCCTTTCGATTCTGAAAATAATGATATTTTTTTCATAATTTTGTGCAGCGTGGTTGGCGATATATTGCCGTTTGAAAGGTGCAAATCGCTCTCCTGTCAATTCCAGCTGTGACGTCACGGAGGGAACCATCTTGTAGAGTTGTGAGATTTGCTGGTAAGAGTAGCCTCCCTTGGTCTGATAGAGCTCACCAGGATCGGTCTGTAACCAAGCGACTCCTCGCCCCACCCCGGGTATGGTGGGAAGTATCAACAGTGTTCACAATATAGAGGCAGTTCCGCAGTCGAAGGCACGCCCGGACTCGTGTGATCTACATGTACCTCAACGTGAGATAAGAAATCAATCTGCTCCAAACAGCGTGGCTAGCAGGGTGGTGATATGTGGTAGTTCCATCACCAAATTTATAAAACCAGATCTTCTGTCAAAGGGAACAGGATCCGAAGTCTACTTGACCAGAGCAGCCAAAATTGAAGACGTATCGTCGTCCCTGTCAAAAGCTGGTGCACGTGATGGTGACACCATAGTCATCCACACCGGCCTGAATAACCTGAGGGAAGAAGATGACATACCCACATGTATGAAGAAGTATTCTAACCTCATCATTAACATTCAAACCCGTTACCCTTCCTCCCAAATTATTGTGTCTAAACTTACGCCGGTGAAAGACAGACATTTGGATATACAACGGGCTCTGCTGAATGCTACAATGGAATCCATGCTTACCAAAGTAAACATCCCCTGCGTGGATCATAACAATTTATCATTCCGTGGATTGATCAAGGAATCGCTCTACTCCACTGATGGCCTTCACCTCTCAGATCAAGGCACACGTGTCCTGGCAGCTAACCTGATTAGTGGCATCCGTCCTACTCCTACTGTGAATTCTGGGGCATATCGTGAGGGCTCCAGAGGTAACCAGCGTGACAACCAGGGCTCCAGAGGTCACCAGCGTGACAATCAGTGGAAACGCCTTAGACGGGATGTTGACTTTCATCAAAATAATACATCGCACAATAAACACATGGCCTGGGACAAACGCAGTAGTGAAGATAGACGTAATAACACAGTGCTCAGTCAAGATTTTTCTGATCACTACCGCAACTGGGAACGCGATGCCCGATACCATGATGACACACGTATGTCCACCCCCAAAGAGTCTCCAAGGCAACGTGATTATCCCGCTTCGTACGACAGATGGAACCAATACGACAATTATGGATACACATCTGGAGCTCATCATGCTAGTGATCCGTACATGTTATGGGATGAATATAGTCAAAGGGACAGTTGCTATCCACGAAGTTACTAATACCTGTAGTTATTACAGTTGCGAGAATTATCTCCCCCTTTCTGCTTGACTCATCTGACTCTTTTTACTCATCCATCGTACTGCTCTGACCAACATTCATCCGAAATAGTTAATTCGAGCAGAGTACCGTCATTATTTTTTTATTTTTTTTTTTTTTTTTTTTTTTTTTATTATACAGATTTGTACATGTACAGAGGTTGGATGCAGGGTCTCACAGCGTCCTTAATAAAGGACACTATAATATAAAATCCAATGACCATTTCTCCACAAAATCAAATGACTTTATTTTAGAAAACTCCTAGATTAAAGTGAATATCAGGGGCAAAAGGCACTGTAGTTTGTGTAAAACACTCAAAGAACAAGAACTTACAATATTTTGGCATGTTCAACACTATTTGAGTGATATTTGCCATTTTGTAAAATTGCAGTTTTTCTTTCAAATAACGACAAAGCTATTTTCAAACAAAGACTTTGGTGAAAATCCTGCATCGAACCTGTATGTAATTGCATTGTGAGTATTCGCAGATATGATTCAAGGTCAATGGTTTAATTCACAAATGAGCTTGTTATAAAAGATACCGGTAATCTGAATGGTAATAATTAACAACACAATTGATTGTAGTGATTTTGGAATTTAATATTTCAGAGTAATAATCTCCTTGGTGTAATTGAATTTATGTAATCAAATACATGTAGATCAAGGAATAATGTGTTGATAGTCATTGGAACTAAATAATGGATTTGATTCTCAGAGCAGATTAATTACAATTGACATTCCACATCTGAATTAATAAATAAATGCCTAGATATTACTCAAGGGATATGATTAATGAATCTCTCAATCAATTGTATTACTCTGTCAGACGTTTGTATCTCTAGACAGAAGAACTGCCATTTTGTAGTTCATCAGTTGAATTTTTAATCCTACAATTCACAGTATCTCCATCAATTGTCATAATGACTTGAGTTAATATTTGATCAGACCTAGATGATGTACAAATGCCATGTTATAGCTCTAGTCAGTCAATCTAGTCATTCATGGCTCACCAATATTTGTTCACAAGCTTGGCTCATTTGTATAATGTTATATATAATATATGTGATGTCAGTAAACATGGCAAATCCTGGTGCTGGTGTGGTTGACACACAAATTTCTATTAATTAACCACACTTAATCACTTTTCTTTATTAGTATTGCCACTTCCTTTCGGTCTACTGTATCTGTAAAACTTCCTCAGCATGACCAAACACACTTCTCATACATGTACGTCAGCTAACTCACTGAGGATAGCCTCTTGGAATATTAATGGTGTGATGCATTTATTGCATGGATCTAGGCTTAACAAGTTGCATGACAAAGCGGTTGTAAATGTGTTGTCAGAGTTCGACATTGTTGGAATTTGTGAAACCCATGCGGACACTTTCACTGATATATCATTACCAGGATTTACTATTATAGGCAATAAAACACGCGCCAAACACCAGAGAGCACGCAAGTGCTCTGGTGGTGTAGCTGTCCTGGTCAAAGATGATATCAAGGCCGGTGTAACGCTATTTGATTTACTGGAATGTAACTCTACTGTTTGGGTTAAACTATGTAAACATTTTTTCGGTTTGGAGAGTGACATCTTTGTATGTTTCTGTTATGTCCCTCCAGAAGGCTCGACATTTGGTCGAGAGTTTGCAAATGGTATTTTTGATCAACTTGAACAAGGGATCAATATATATAGTACACTTGGTAAGGTTATTCTTTGTGGTGATCTTAATGCACGAACAGGCCACCTAAATGATTTTATAGATGAAGATGAATGTGAGGCAGATTTTATTCCGTTACCTGTAACATATAGTTATGATAAAATATCTCCCCGCAATTCAATGGATAATACTGTACTCAATATGGGAAGAAGGCTTATTGATCTATGTATCTCTAGTCACTGTAGAATCCTTAACGGTCGCAGTTTTGGTGACCCATTTGGTGACATCACATGTGTTAATTGTATGGGCTGTAGTGTGGTTGACTACATTGTCACCAGCCATACATTGTTATCTTCAGTTCTGAACATGACGGTACACCCCCTCTATTGCGTCTCCGATCACAAACCGGTTTCTCTAAAACTGAAAACTGGCCTGTGGAGATATACAGATACCACATCCAACTGTGATACTGATATGAATCCCCTACCACCCAAATATATTTGGGATCAGGATTGTGAATCCACTTTTATCAATAACTTAGTTGCTAATTTAGATGTAATACAAAGCTCTGTTCATAAGGAACTGGAATGTGATACATGTGATGTTGATAAATGTATTGATGTGATAGCTAAGTCACTCATTTCGGCTGCTGATGACAGCCTAAAACGAGTACCTTCCACACGGAACAAGAAACAGAATCAAACTCTTAGAAAACCTTGGTATTCCAAGGAATGCAAGCAACTACATACAGAAATGAATAGATATAACAAAGCTTTTAATCAAGATCAAAATAACCTTGTTCTGAAAACCAAATACTTCGCAAAGCAAAAAGAATATAAACATACAACCAGGAAATGTAGACGTGACTATAGACAAAATATTTTTGCAGAGCTAGATAAAGCCACTGATGCTAAAACAGCTTGGGGTCTGTTCCACAAGCTAAAGGAAGAGGGGAAAAATGACTATGCCAATAGAATTGATATAGATCAGTGGTATAAGCATTTCAGGAGCCTACATAGCTCAACAGTTTCATCGTTTGAACCGGAAGATTCTGGGTGCGGTGAGTTTGGTGAAGTACCAAACCCCCCACATTCTAATATTTTGAACAATCCTATTACTGATAAAGAGCTGAATGAGGCAATCAACAAGCTGAAAAATAAAAAAGCATGTGGCAATGATTCCATCTGCAATGAAATGCTCAAAGGTATTCACCCATACTTGCATGATATTATACTTCAAATTTTTAACAAAATGCTTTCGAGTGGAACCTTCCCCTCTAAATGGAGTGAAGGTATAATAGTTCCAATCTATAAAAGTGGATCTCCACTGGACCCCAACAATTATAGGGGAGTCACTTTGACCAGTTGCATTAGTAAACTGTTTTGCTTGATATTGAATGAACGCCTGGTAGAATTTATAAACACAAAAGGGCTATTGTCTAAATTACAAATTGGCTTTAAAAAGAATAACAGATCTTCTGACCATGTATTTGTACTCAAAACTTTGATAGACAAGTATACTAGAAACAAGAAGAAATTATTCACTGCCTTTATTGATCTCAGGAAGGCCTTTGATTCCATATGGCATGATGCACTATTCTTCAAGCTGAAAAAGGCTGGAATAGGTGGTAATTGGTTGCAGGTGGTCAGTAAAATGTATAGTTTAGGCCAAGCCGGAGTTAAAGCCGGTTGTGGAGTTAGTAAATTATTCCCAGTTACCCGAGGGGTTCATCAAGGGAGTGTCCTTAGCCCCACTCTCTTTAATTTATTCATAAATGATCTCTTGGTGAATCTTAGTACACCAAAATCTCCAGTTCTATGGGACGAGCAAGTGCCCGGATTGGCATATGCTGATGATTTAGTATTATTGTCGACTGATAAGCAAGATCTACAACGTAAACTAGACATACTCAATGATTATGTTCAACGTTGGCATTTATCAATCAATGTTGACAAGTCTAATGCGGTTGTATTTGGCCAGAATCAATGCTCCAGAGACGTTTACAATATTGGGGGTGTGCCATTGAAATGTGTAGCCAGTTATAAATACTTAGGCATTACTTTCCAGGGTAATGGAAACTTTAACAAGGCAGTATCCAACCTTACCTTAAAAGGTAAAAGGGCT